>PVKA01021539.1:0-38530 GCA_004027165.1 Ctenomys sociabilis | reverse complement strand
TCATCATGTGTGTGTATAGACAGTACAGTTGGGATAGATAACGCTGTGCTTCTACATAATTCTATGAGAGGCAAGATCTGCACTAATGGTGGTTGGACAGGATATTATGTCGGCTTTTAGTGCTATGGTCATCCACTAGGTAAATAATTATTGAATCTTTGATATAATTCAGCTGTATAAAAACCTGTAAATATAATATAATGTATGCACCTTGTACAATACCAAAACGTTATGAAAACAGTTTGCAATGTATTATTTCATCGACTCTGTATGGTTATGGTGTTTTGAAACTGTCTGATTGACATTTGTATTTCAATAAAATAAAAATAAATGGAAAAAAAATGAAAAAAAAATTTACAAATCAAAAAGGAACAAAGAAAAAAAAAGAAATGATCAACAGTAAAAGGAAAATCAATGAATTGTGAAAAAAATTTTAACGGATTGTCCTTCAGACAAAGGCCTTCTATCTAGAATATATAAAGAATTAAAAAAAAAAATTAGGCTACCCAAATTCAAGACCCAATCCAAAAATGGGCATCTGAGATAAATACACACTTTTCAAATGAAGAATATTAATGACAAAGTAAATATGTGAAAAAAAATATCCAACATCATTGGTCATTCAAGAAATGCAAATTAAAACGACACTGTGATTCCATCTCCAGAAAGAACAGCTATCATCAAGAAGTCAGCCAATAGCAAATGCTGGAGAGGCTGTGGAAAAAACTGAACCCTTCAGCACTGTTTCTGGGAGTACAGATTGGTCCAACTGCTATTGGGAAAATCAGTGTGGAAACTTCTCAAAAACCTGGGGTTGGAGATCCCATTCAAGTCAGCTATTTCCCTTCTGAGTATTTTCCAGAAGCACTGAAAACATCATAACACAGTTACATATGTGCACCCATGTTTATAGCAATGAAATTTGTCATAGCTAAATCTTGGTAAAAACCCAAATGCCCATCAACTGAGGAATGAATAAAAAAGATGTGGCATTTTTATACAATGGAGTATTACTCAATTATAGGGAAAGATAAACATAAGGGTTTTATAGATAAATGGGTACAACTATGGGCCATACTCATAAATGAAATAAATTTATTTTTAATTACTATATGAAACATCAAAATTATTATATATTATATACTCTTACTACATAGATGTGCTTTAAATTGGGAAGCATGTTTTTGTCTATGATGAAAACCATCTTCATTTTATTTTAATGAATTTGGTACAGGGCCTCACTACACAACTGAGACTTATATTGATCTCCTGTTCCAGCCTCTAGGCCTAGCACGGGGATTACAGGCATGTGCCACCATGCCCAGTCTCTGTGACAGCTCAGTGCACCCAGGAGGGGGCCTGCACAGCGTGTGGTGCCGGGGCACTTGCCAAGCAGGCGCTTAGTCGGCTGAGCTATTTCGCTGGCCCACCATCTTCATTTTAAAATAACGTATTTTTCCAAACTTATTCTAATACGCAAAATTCCTCTCCTCCATTTTGGTCAAACATATGTAAGGATATAGAGATGATAATGTAACTGCTCCAAGTGCATCTTAGAGGCTGGAGACTGAATTTCCTGCCTTTATTACCTACTTTTGAATAAGACTAAAAATTAAAACAGAGCTTGGCCAAATAATTCAGGCAATATTCAAAATAGAATAGATGCTACCAGTGATACTGATTCAAATAGTTTTGCAAGAAAGTTGGTCTTTAGAAAAACAGAGCATGTCACAGGAAGGCTTTGAACTCGGTTTGGGAAGACTACACTCACAGGGTGGGTTTTGCAAAAGTTGAAGTGATACAAATGTTGATGAGTAGGGGTTTATCTTACTAAAAATTCTGAACTATTATAATCTCATTCAGTTTTCTAGATTCAAGATTGATTCAATAGGGAGATGGCTCAGTAAAATAAGTGCTTCCCTGGCATGCACAAGGGCCTGAGTTCAATCCCCAGTTCTGCCACAAAAAAAAGATTGATTCAATAATACCAATTACATTTTGAAATATCTATATTTCCCCTAAATAGAAATTTTTCTCTCCTTTCCAAGAGAATTAAAATTGTCAGATGAATCCCTGTTGAACTGCTATAATCCATCCAAATCATTTTCTCTTTAGGACAGATTCTGTCTGTAGAGTGAGTCTGTAGTTTCATCCAGAAATAACCAAGATTTAAGCTTCTTTTCATGAGAGCAATGATCATAAATACTTGTAAAAGGTTAGCTTTGTACTAATCAAAGATGTACACATTTTTGAAGGTTTATTAATTCTATGTTAAAATTTGTTTGCATCAATAGTGTATTTTGGTCAGGCTTTACAATCTCATGCGAATTAACGCTTATTGTTATGTCTTTACAATTAGCATACCATAATTTTGCCAGTATTAGGATCAGGCTCATTTGCAAGAGCTATTTGAAGGATAATTATAATTTAAAGCAGAATTTTTTTACTTATACTTGGGTATTTTAATTTGTACTTCCATCACTAATGAAAGTAGTAGGGAAAATGTATGATTTGTAAAGAAAAGAACTGGATTCATATCCTACTTTTTCTATCTATCAGGGGTTTACCCATGGGTAAATTTTAAGTTTCTTATTAGTGAAATATTTGTTTTGGTAATTACTATGAGACAGGGGATTGGTTGGGAACAAAGACATAGAAAGAGGCCGGTCCCTGTCCTATAGAAGGTAGCGATGTAGTGAGGAGGAAGCCACAGGAAAACATACTTATCAACTAGTAAACCAAAAGCTATCCATATGGAATATGGGGATTCTGGGAAAGAATTTTCTTTTAGTTGAGGATTATATTAGTCACGATATGTATTACTAGGATGAAATTCTTGACATACGCAATTGAAATGTGAAACGCTTACTCTGGCTCATGGCTTCCATGGGATATGGCTCTAACAGAATCTCACAGGCAATTGCAAAGCATCAGTGTATTAATCCACTGATGGACACACTCCCTGGTTCAGTAACCTTCCAAACATCACACAGAAGACATAGGAGGGGACATCTTAATTTCAAACCACAAGGGCCAAGGAGCATGTCAAGTAACACGAAAGTATAAACATAAGAGTGTTAAAGAGAAGGCCTATGCAAATGAAAAGTACTCGCAGCCATTTCGTAGAACATTACGGTTATCATGCTAAACTGATGTGTTCAGACAATATTTGGGCGACGAGACTTATTTTACACAGTAGTAACAAAATATTTATACATATATACAATGTATTATTCATAAAGAGTTCACTTATGTCATTATGCTCAGATTATCCTTTCAAAGATCATTATGCCAGGAAAATTTTTTCTCATTTAGTGATGAATATCAATTAAGAAGTTAACATAAGATCTATGAGATAAATAGAAGAAATTAAAAAAGTGAACAGTAGTACCCCAGAAAATTCAAATGAAAATATCAACACCTGAATGATCTTATAATGGTGTTGCTAAGAATTATGACTTTTTTATACTATGAAATTTATAAGACAGCTGTTTTTCAAGAGACAAATGGGTTTATTCTATCTGGGAAATAAGTGTTCAAAGAAGAAATGCCACGTGGTCAAGAGGAATTGCAAGAACACAGCAGGGAATAATGTTTTTAAAATGATTTAATAAATACTTGGTCTGTGTCATGTGACAAACACTCCCAAATACTTTATGATTGTCACATGACTTAATTCTTATGAAACCTATGATTTACTGCTTTCTTCATGCAGCAGATGAGCATTTTAAGGTCTTTTAATTTACAAAAATTTTAAGAGAAGTTATTGGGGTAGGTGTTTGTATCCCAAGAGGTAGTTAAAATATCTCAGACTTTAAAGTTTTTGAGCCATATTGCCTCTAGTAAAGTAAAATGAATTTGAAATGCTTCCAGTGAAAATACAGGAAAAAATAAGAATTTTACAATGGTGTAGAGTAAAAATGAATAGATATTTCTAGGACAAATATGAATAAGAAACAGAGGGTGGAGAATAGTAGAATTAAATGAGTAAGAACCATATGGTGTACCAGTGATTAGACAGAAAGTAACATATGAAAGAACTAAAAAGAGGCAAGCAACATAAATATAATTGGTGTATCTGTAGAACAGAGTATATGGAGCACAATGATTTGCACTGATATAATTCAGTATTTCTTTTTAAAAAATATGTGCTCACTTTAAGTTATAGACAAGGAAAAAGCTGTCTTGGGGAAAAATATAGATATCAATGCATGGCAAAAATTTGTAGACTTGAATAGTGGAGAATATGGGTAAACTTGGTTAAATAGGTGATGTGATCATAAAATTCAGTGAATTTTTAAAAAATAAATGTTATATACAGTATACTGCTCATTGCCATCAATCCCTCTCAAGGCACTTGCATCAAACATCTTACCCCACAGTTACCACCTCTTTCTGAAGTTTTTTGTGTATTCAGTGCTGCTGAGGCTGCCTTAACGTCTTGAGCTAATTCATAATGTTTACTCTTTAAGATTGTTTGGTTTGGGGGAAGAGCTAGAAGTTGAAAATTGTCAGAGCCAATGAATAAAGTGATTACAGACAAATTATAACATTTTGAAAATCTTGCCTTTCGGGAGGATGGCCATCTGCGGCAGCACTCACCCTATCTTTAAAGTCATATTTTATACAGACACTGTTAAGCGGACTTCCAGAAATCCTGCAGATTGTGAGATTGTGACAAGAATGACTAGATGAATATGTTTAAAGGGAGGGAGATATTTTGAGAGGGATTAATGGCAACGTATCATTTACTGATATGATTTTCAAAATTTAAACATTCACATATATTTTTATAAAACTTTATAAAAACAAACAGACATATTCATGTAAAATTTTATAGAAAAAGTAAAATACATACAACTAGCAATTTTTTAAAGTAGTTTTAAGTCAATGAGAAAAAAGCCATTCATTTTTGGTATCTTGAAAACTTGTCTAGCAACATGCAAAAATCAATGTGAATACTCACCTTATTTCAGAAACCAAAGAAATGCAGATTTATGCTAAAAATCAAAATTCCAAGAATAAAATATGAGAGAATTTGATTACCTAGCATAGGAGTGTAAGAAACATTATGTACTTCCCAAAATTAGATTTACAAAGGAAAGAATAATCTTTACTTCATAAAATCAAAAATTTTCTGGAAAATTGGTATTTATAAGATAAAACAGTCACTAGTAACCTAAAATAATTTCAGGATAATGAAATGCAAAAGACTGAATGTTCTAATTTTTTTTGAAAGATCATTGTAATCCAGTGTGGACAGTGTATCTAAAAGCATGCCTAAGCTTAGCACAAACATGCTTTAGTTGTTTAGTCTGGTTTTCAATCTCTATTTGTATATAATTACTAACTTTATAAGATCTTATGTGGTCCACTTCCCACTGCCCCACCCCCGGACACTCTGAGCTGGCCATCAAGACCAGGTGTGGTAGCCTATGCCTGTAATCCCAGCCCTGGGGAGACTGCACATAGGAGGATCATTATGAGTCTGAGCTGTGTAGTGAGACCCTGTATCATATACATAAAAAAGATCTTATAAGGTAAATTTATTTGAAGCAGGCAAAACCAGAGGCTTAAAGGAATGGGGAAAACAAAGAATTGAGATGTTTTATGTGCAACTACAAATCCCATACAATGAATTTAACTGTCACATACTGCAAATATGTACTAATTAAGTACAACAACGACAGAAACAAAAACAAAACAAATCACGAACGTGTCTGATAACCCAATATAAAAACAGGAAAATACATGAGCAAAATTTTAAGAAAATGATTATTTTTATTAAAGAAAAAGAATTAACAAACCATTGAAGAGATTTTAATTCACCTTCATAATAATCCTATGCCAGTGAAAATATGTAATGTCATTTTTCAGTACTCAGATTATCACGTCATTTGATAGTTTGCTGTCAGGTTGGTAATCACGTATCCTTCCATTGTTTGTAGGAATGCATTTAATGAAGTTCTGTAAACAACATATTCATAGCTATTAGATTTGTAATGACTCACGTATCTTTTCTTCATTAATTCCACTTACAGTAATTGATCCCATTGATCTGTTCTGCACAAAGATTTAGGCATAAGAAATATAAAGCACTACTGTTCATTTTGGCAAAAGATCGATATCTAGTTGAATATACGTTAATAAAAGACTGCTAAATCATTGTGGCTGTATCCTGTGCAGCACTGTGGATCTGAGAAAAGAAATAGTGTTGACCTTTATGGACCAAGACATTGGTATGGCTGCCCATTCTCCAGGACCTCTTGTATTTCCATAGGTTCTGTATTTCTGACACAGGCACTCATCCTTTCATTTCACACTGTCTCTTCCTGGATATTAGTATGGAGAACAATTTTGGGAGATAAGGTGTCTTCCACTGATCAAAAAGAAGTTTGCATATATCCTAATATCACACCAAGGTGTCCTCTCTGGGGCAGAGTTCCAGCCTGCACACCACCCACTGTGAAAAGATGAGGCTGCCCGGTCTTGTGCTCCTGACCTGTAATATTTCACAGTGGCATTGCAATCACATCTCTTGCTGTGAATAATAAGACACCGAGACTCTGACCCAAGAGTCTCCTGACTTCATTTAAAATCAGGAAATTGTAGTAGGCTAATTCATTATTTTGTAAGTTGTGTAAAAACTTAATCTTTATCCCATTCACATTTCTCCAAAGTATATTTTAGATAGGAAGGAATTCAAGCCTTGTAGCCATGTGGACGGTACCTCACTGAATTTAAGAAAAATGATAAGTGGGCTCTGCTGGTAGATTCAGTTTTCATTTTCTTGATATTGGTGTATGGCTTAGTGTTGCATTGCTGGAACCAAAGAGCAGACACCAGCAAATTAAAGGAGGAGAAGCTGATTATAGCTTGTGGTTCCTGAGGTTTCTCTCATGGTCAGCCGGCTTCAAGGTGGAAACATCACAGTGGCTGGGTATGGTAAGGACACTCAGCTCACCCAGCTAAGAAGCAGAGGAGAAGAGTGGGACAGCAAGGAGCCAGGCAGTGGGATAGTCCCCCAAGCAGTATCTTCTGACCCTCTCCTTGGAGCTGGGCAGCTCTCCTACTAAGCCATTTAGCTGGGAATGACCCTTGGGGCACTCCGTAGCAGTGGGCGCTCTCACACTGAAGTACCCTCTCCACGAGTCTCAATGCAGCCAAGTCAATGATCAGGATGAAGGGGCCTCCTTGTGCGTTTTGGTACCCAACGAAATAATGCCGGACTTCTTAGCATTTCCTGTGATTGTCATGGCCTTTCTTTCTGTGTTCAAGCTATCTGTTGGAAACCAAGGAAAGAATAAATGCCCCAGTCTTCTTTCTCTTTAACCTTTTGCTTGTTTTTCCCTGTCCATGTTCAGTGGGGTGTGTGCTTTGCTGAGGCTTTGACTGTAGGCATGGTGGAGGTGGTGCGGATGCAGAGGAGCACGTGAAGGGCGTGAGACAGAGGGGAGGAGATGTCTAAGGGTAAGAAGCAGCCAGTACTGTGAGGATATAAATGTCAGCTGCGTTAGGCAGTAAGAAGCACGTTAGAGACCTTAGAGAAACGTCAGCAGAATGGTACAATCGAAATCTGACTGTAAATAAAAGGTAAGATTGGGAATAAAAATGGCCTTGTTTGGAGATTTGAATAGGAAAAGGTGGACTGGATCAGAATAGAGACCAGTGTGACAAGGACCTGCATTGATTTAGAGGTTGACTGTATTTTGGAAAGAACAGAAGATACTTGCTGAATTTTATGTATGAAGGGGGAAGTGAAAAGAAGCAACTGGAGTTGAAAGGGAAGAGAGAGAAAATCAGGGACCTCAAGGAAGTAAAAAAGCAAAGAAGTCTGAGCTCTACGCAGGGAAAGATGGGAATGTGGACTCTGGTGGTGGAGAAAGGGACAGAAGCAGAAGCAAGGAAGGGGGGAATCCAGAGAGAGAGGCAGGCAGTGAGGAGATTTCACCCCTGCACCCTAAGCATGCAGTGCCTGAGCTGACTGGATGATTTGGGAGACTGCTTAAGGTTTCCAGAAGAATCACTTGAAGACATTAACCAAGAATGGACTTCTCACAAGCATGTTTTCTATTTGTCATGTTGTTTCAGGAATCAAAGTGATTTGTAACTCAGAACTGGAACATGTATTAATTTCATTCTATGCATGGTAGATTTGGTAAGGCCATTTTGCAGAGGCAATGTCAGGATGTTAGTGCAAAACGAAAGCTAAGGCACACTATATAAATGGATGAAAACAGGATTTTAACATGTAAATAATAGGCAAAAACCATTCATCATGAATTACAACTACGGACTTTCAGAAGGGAGAGCTAGACTCCTGTGTGCTAAGCACATTCTGGACACTGGTTGGCAAATTTGAATCTGCTGTATTTTCATCTGACCATACAACTATGTGATATTGGATCCTTTCTTGCCCTGGTCTTTAATCTTTCTTTATTCCCCCTTGAGAGACAAATACTTCACCACTGAGCCACACCCCCAGCTCTGGAGAGAGAGTCGGCCTAAGTTGCCTAGCCTGGCCCCACCCTTGTGATCTTTGTACCTCAGCCTCTGGAAGAGCTGGGACTTCAGGCACGTGCTTATGCTCCCAGGTTGCCTTGATTTCTTCCTCAGTCTCCATGTGTTTCAGATTTTAGTGGTTCCTAAACAACAAAGTGTACCAGCTACCATGGCAACCTTTTCTTTCCTCTTTTGATCACTTGAATGCACACTTGAGTGAAATTTGCCTGCCATGTGATTTCTCTGAGAGCTCTATTTGTTGAATAAACTGTTCACATTTTACTTCTGAAGAAAGGAGGTAGGGAGTTGAGAGTAGTGAAGGAGTGCTCCATCCTTAAAACAATATTGCTGGCCTTACGGGCTTATTCCCAATTTAATTTTTCTGTCCATTGAACTAAACTGTCTTATTTTTGTAAAAATAGAATCAAAATCAACAATTCACTTCTAGTATATCTAATCTTCTCCATGAATTGCATTTTAAATTTTGTGAAACACTTCATCAGATTAAAAAGTTCTCAAGAATGAATAATAATGATCTCACTTTTGTCTCCATGCCAACTGCAGATATTTATTTTCAGATGACTGATCCTGTATTGTACAAACAGCCATGCCTTTTCCTAGCACTCCAGAGAATGATTTTATTGTTTTAAAGTCAACTCAACAAAGCTGTCAGTAACTTTTATTAACTGCCTACTTTCTAAGAGCTTACGGCCAGGCTATCCAGGGTGTGAAAGCTATTAGAAAACTTATTGGAGTTATATTTCTATAACTTTTAGAAATTTTTGCTAATTTTAAAATAAATGAGAAGGAAAAAAGTAGCTTCCATCTGCTCTTTTCTAGTTAGGTGAGGAGAAAATAATATTTCGGAGAATTGTTTAATCATAACATTTGTTTATCATAAAGTAAGTAAAGTTAATTTTTGTGTGGGCCAACTGCCTGAAGTTGCTGTAAACTGATGAGATCTCTGTATTTGTTAGCAAAGGCATCTATGTGATTTAAACTAGGGACATTCTTTTTTCTCATAGTCCTTGGGGCTGGAAATCTGAGGTGAAGGTATTAGCAGGTCTGTTCCGACCTCTCTGCTGAGCTGCTGTAGTTTTCGCATGATCTCTGACCTCTCCTGGCTCATAGACACATCACCATGAGCCCTGCCCCCATCTCCAAATGATATCTTATGTTTTTGCCTCTGAGCTCAGGTTCTTCGGCTACAAACAATCTACTCCTCCTGGATTAAGGCTACTGTATGGCAGCAAGAGCTCATTTTAAATGATTACACTTGCAATGACCATTATTTCCAAGTAGGCTGCATTCTCAGATGGCAACCTTGGGGTTTCAACATAGGCGCATGTATTTTGGTGGGACACAGTACAGACCTAATCCATTCCACAGACATTAATACTATTTAATCCAATTCATGAGGTACTGAATTAATTTGGGGCTCCTCCTGCAGTTAAGAGCCCAGGTCATGGAGACCCAGGGTCTTTGGAAGTAATCTTCTCACAGTGTTCTGTGTTGCTGTTCACCTGCAGTTCCTGTAGCTGCGACCCCTTTTGCACTTCCCATTTGTCTGGTGGTCTCTGTAGGTTAGACAACGCATTCTAAACAGGAGTGCTGAGGGATCTTCTTTAAATCAGCTGGTTGCCCTTCTGAATCTTTTTTTTAAAAATTCTATTGAAAAACAAATAGTAATGAGAGAGTTTCAAAGCCAATTAGTAGGACAGTTCCAATAATTAATACATTGCATGTCTTCATAGTGGTTATTCATAGTATGAGAAGCAGACAGGATATCCTGTCCAAACACTATTAGTAAAAATCTTTCTTCTCATTGAATTAAGAGAAAGTAGCTGTATATCTATCCTATTTTGTATATAAAGACACAAAATAGGTCTTGTTTTATCTTGGTCTTAACTATCCAGCAGAAAAGTATAAAAACAAAGTATAAAAAGTAAATCCATATTAATAGGCTGAACTGTAAAAGGCTCAAGTCAAAAACTTCCGACATTGCCAGTCCTATGGACAACCCACTACTGACTGCTATGGACTTCTGGGCTATATTGGACTATTTTGCTGAGTTCATACACCTACAATATTTAAATGGCAATGGAATACTCATCTCTAACAAAACTAAACAAAAAAATGGTATACAAATGAAGCCCCTTTGGAGTCTTGCTGGTTCTTCAAAACACTTGGTAGCTTGTGTCAGGCTCTTGTTACCTTAACAATCAGCTCTGTTCTATTGGATCTGTTTCAAAGTGCTCCAGTGAAAATCTGCAAATCATCCTGAGGGTCACACAGGTTGGATCTCTCCATCTCTGTGTCCGGTTGAGGCAGAGCAGTGGCCAAAGCCCTCCCCTGGAGTCCTGCACAATTCATATCTATTCTGCACATCTTTCATACTGGCAAAGCGTATTCTTCCAAAACATTGTCTTCTACATTTACTGTCAGTGAAATTCCTAGACAGCATCATTATTGGCATCACTACTTGCACTGACCTTTGGGGCTTTCCAGCACAGATCTATGAAGCAGACTGGCATGAGACTCATGGGCTCTTGGCCTTCGTTGGACTTGTAGGAGGCACTGTTATGGGCTCTAGGTTTTTAACTGGACTTGTGCAGGATATTAGGATCTAGACCCTCAGCTGGACTTTTTAGCATTTATATGTGTGGACACATTTCCTGTACTTCTTGTGTGCGATCCTTGAGTAATTCATTATAAAATATTATTATAAAATATGTCCTGAATTATATTGTTATCCTTGCAAGAAACCTGAAACAATGACAGATGGTAACTGCAAAAAGGAAATTTAGGGTCATTGCCCATGTAATTCCTCACAATGAGGCCACTCCAGAGTAAGATGGGTGCTTAATCCAATGTGTTTGGGCATCTCACAGGAAGAGGAAAAGAGGCACATACATGAGAGAATAAGGCTATGTAGAGACAGAGACAGAGATTCCAAGATGCCTAGAAGCCAAGGAATACTGCGGATTATTGGTGGCCAATAGAATCTCAAATGAGAGGAGGAACAATTCTGGAGTTTAAAGCCTCAGATTTTTTGTTTTGTTTTGTTTTTTTTGTTTTTGGAAAAACTGGGGATTTAAATGAGACCCTTGAGCTTGCCAGGAAAGTTCTTATTCCACTGAGCCGTCTCCCCAGCCCCAAGCCTAAGATGTTTTGGTTTAGGACTTCTAGTAATTTTGACTCCAAAATTGTGCTCCAACTATTAGTTCTTAGGGAACTAATACAAGAGTTTGTATATTTGCCTTGTTTCCCAGCTGGCAAATTTGAGAGCTGGAGGTCTGTCACTGGTGTGCATGCTCGGAAGCCCAGCTTTGGCAACAGGCTGTGCTGTGCACGGGGTGCATAATTCTCTACAGGAATATGCAGGAACATAAGGGAGCATACAGAGATTCTACTACAGGCATGATAGTACAACACAGAAATTTCAGATAAGGACAAAATTTAAATAGGTAAAGAGAACCATTAGTGTTTAGTAAGGGCTTACCCACAAAAGTGTTCTGAAAATTCTGTCAACTTTGGGAAGGATGCAGTACACTAGGTCATCACCCAGAGCTTTCACTCTTGTTACCATTTTAAAAGATGGTGCTTATAGGCTTGTTAGTGCTTATCCATGTGTATATTGACACAGGCAAATGTGTGCACCCACTAATGCACACACACACAAAAACACGCAAGGGAGAAAGCAAAGGAGCTGGAGGCTGATTTAAGCGCAAAAGAAGGTGAAGGACTCTGTAAAGCTTTCTGGTAAATAGAATAACAGAACTGGAAGTGAGGAGAGATGTAGAAGGCTGAGAAGCTCTGCTCTTTACTCCACGAATTTCATTCCCTCCTGTCTTTGGATGCCTGAGATATAGACTCAGCACCCTCTCGCTGGTGCGGTTTCTCAGGTCAAGATGTGGGTACCAGCTCCTTGGGTTACACGTGGTGAAATATGGTGGGGGAGGGTAATTCTATTTATTTATTTATATATTTATTTATATATTTATTTATTTATTTGGTACAGGGTCTTGCTATGCAGCTCTGACTCACAGTGATCATCCTGTCTCAGCCTCCCCCTCCTGGGATTACAGGGTGTGCCACCACACCCAGTTTCTGTGGCCAGCACGGCATGCTTTACTGGCCATTGAACCAGGTCCTTGCACTTGCCCAACAGGTGCTTTGAAGTTCAAGCTATCGCCCCAGGCAACAATTCTTGTAACGTTACCTATATCCTTCAAGCAACTCAGAGCTCATATCCATTTTAACTTATCAGCACCTTCCAGCGAGTACAGAAAAGTTAAGTTATTGGCTACCATGTGCCAGTGCTCAGTGCTGAGACTACACTAACACCTACAGGTTTTTAAAATCCTCAAACTCATACTTGTTTGCAAACAAGTATATCATTTGTTTGCATTTGTATATTATTCTAGCCTCAATTTTATACATTATGTGCTTAACTTTGTGAAATTTACTTACGTTTATCCAAAATTTTGGGTCTTGCTTTACTGTAATATATATGTTTTGTTCTTCAATAGGGCTGCTAGCATTCCCACTTTTAAGCCCCTGACTTTATCAATATTTATCCAAAATTCACTGTTAAAAGTTAATATTTTAATTGATGTTTTTAGAGAAAAATAGAGGGCCTGGGAGAGTTTGGTGGTCTAAGCATCTGCTAGCAAGTGCAAGGACGAGGGTTCAGTCCCTGGTACTGCATGCGGTGCAGGCCCAAGAACCTAGGTGTGCCATGCCAGCCACTGAAACTGGGTGTGGTGGTGGATGCCTGTAATCCCAGCACTGGGAAGGCTGAGACAGGAGGATCACGAAGAGTCCAAACTGTGTAGTGAGACCCTGTACCAAACAAACAAACAAATAAAAGATTTCTTTCTTTCTGTTTTTGTATTTTAAAGAAGGCTCTACAGCATGTTCAGGGTCTCACGACTAGACGAGACTGTTTGCAGCCTCCCAAGAGCTGGGATTACAGGTGTGTGCCACCAGGCCCAGTCTCAATCACCATCTCATTGTGCCCGGAGGCAGAGAGGCACAGAAGACCTGGGGATTGAATCCCAGCCCCTGTGCCTGCTTGCCAGGGCCTTTAATCTGCTGAACTATTTGGTGGGCCCAAAAGATTTCTTTTAAAAAGAATAAAAACAAACATAATTTTAACTGTTTTAATTGCTTTTAGTAGCAAACATGGTTTAACAATATTCCTTTGTGTGTACCACCTGTTCTATTATACTGACTCCTCCATTTGAAGAGACTGCATTGCTTTATTATGAGGGAAAGCAAATGCTTTCTATAGTGTGGAAATTTCCAGATGAATTGGCTCTTAAATTTATTTAGTCCAGTTTCTTAATTTTGCAGGTGAGCTTGGCAAAGTGTAAAGATGACTAAACTATTTAATTCTTTTATGTGCCAGTTTTAGCATTATTTAATTTTACAGAGTAATTTGGAAAGTTTTACTTAGGGTTTTTTTCCATAGCCAAAATTGTTTAAAAAAATTTTTTTTGAAGAGTGAGAAAAAAAGTAAAGAGGAAACAGTAGAAACAGTAACACATAGCAATACATGTGTTACAGATTTTCAAAACAAGAACAGCAAAGTAACAATGGTTGTTCGGTTACCTGTTTTTATTGTTAAATGTGTTACATTAACAAATACAGTTAAAGTAACTTGAATTGTTGAATATTGACACTTGCTTTCAATATACGTTAATTTTTTGACTCTTTTACTTTTTAAAAAGTATTTTAAAGAGAGTGTAATAATAATTAATAAGACATGAGCAACGGTACACATTTAGAAGACCAAGATGAGAGGTATTCATCTATGGTTTTCATATTACACATCATGCAAGTACATATACAGGATGGCTGAGATGATTGAACTAATTTTTCCTCCAGTTTTTTTTTTAATAGAACAGCAGTTAATGTTTAGAATTTTCACTTTGACTAACTCTGTATGCTGATATCTGTGATCTAAGCAACTATTAGTGGTATTTCACCAAGGATTATGAATAATCCTAAATCCTAAAAAGAAATAGGGAAAACAAAAGCAATTCTGCTAAGCCACTGATCTATAGCTCTTCTTTCATGGCCTTTCTAAGAGCAAGGGGCTTTGTGACTCTTTGGGTGGGCTTCACTGTCCTGAGAAACAGCTTTTGGACTCCTAAGCCATGTAAACGAGAGCTAGATGTGTAAATTCCAGTCTTTAGTCCTGTCATTTGCAAAACAGAAACAAAATCTACCTTGCTGATGCATTATGATAATGAAATGGACTCACCTTCATACATGACTTATCATAGTACCAGAACTAAGTTGTTGTTAGTTTCCTTTATTTCTCTTCTATTTTCCTCATTAGGGTCATAGAGTTTATTAATGTGCCGGGAGGACTAATTTCCAGGCCTTTTAATTTTAGGACATAGATCCTTCCAAAAGAATTCTTTCATGTTCCCACAGAAAAGTTCTCAGAAATGAACAGCAGAATTATTTGTATGAGATCATCTCCCACTAGATGCAGACGTGTGCCAGGAGCAGGTGCCCATCTTGAACATGGCCCAGTTCCTACCACAAATTCTCAGATGATTGCGATATTGGATAGCAGATCGTTTCTTGTTTTTTTCTTAAGATTTCTGATGTAGCATAGTCAACTCTTATAATAATTGTTATGAAAGAAGGGTGGGAAATTCATAGTGATTCAAAAACTCTAGGATAAAATTAAGTAAATATGTTACTAAGTAAGCTTGTTTGAATCAACCGCAAAGCAGGATACAATGGGGTTCTTGATGATTTACCAAGCAGTTGATCAAAAGCAAGTAGGTTGGTTTTACTGGGGAGGGCCAACTAAGCATTCAGATTAAAACATCAGGGTCACTGTGAGAATTTAGTAGTGGTGGACCTCACTTATTTGACACCAAGAAATAACTTTTTAATAGCCATTCTTGTTATGGTAAACTTGTTCTCAATACAAATCATAGAAAGACATTTAACAATTTTTTTTACCATGTTTTGAAATAAGTAGTGTTGTAAATGGAGTGCATTTCAATTTTTCAAACATATTATTAAAATTCATTTAAGTATGCATGAATAAAACTTTGTGTTTGCCTCAGAAATTACACATTGTTCCATATGCTGTTTTAAAATTTAAAACACACAAACATCCTAAGCAGTTAAAGGGTGACTTAAGAAGTGAAGTAGCTCAGGTTATTCGTTTTTGTATTGATAACCTCATGTCTGTCATTATTTATTTCTCACATGCCCTTTAAATGCAGGTAGGTAGCTTCATAGGCTTCAAAGACATGAACTCTGATTATAAAATGATGATTGTCTGCTAGATTCTAGTTTCTCCTTACCGGAGTCTGGAGCTAGGAATCACCAGTGCACCCATCACATTGAAGAAGGTGGGACAAATTGCAAATTCTGATGAAGTTATGATTTCATTTGAGATTTGAGTTTCATGGGAAAAGCATCTGGCTCAAAATCTTGCCAGCAGATGAGCGGTAGGAGGAAAAGAGAAAGAACAAACACTGGCTGCTCCTGTTGGACCCAGTCAGGCCTGGAGAGGAGGGGTGACGGCACATTGGTGGAGACCAATGAAGCCCAAGTGAGCAGGGGGGAAATCTCTGGGTGCGTGGTGTTGGAAGTCATCCTTACCTCCACCCTAAGGTGCTTTTCTCCACAAATCCTGCCGAATGGTCATAGCAATGATTAGGGAATAGTTTGTAAAAATATTAATAAAATAGGGACTTCCAGAAGGAGAAAATCAAGCTCTGTGAGATGGAAAGAAAACAACCTGGACTCCTGGTACCCATCTCTCAGGAAAATGAAATCTGTGTGTTGGGTAAATAGTAAAAAACACTGTTGCTCTTAGGGCTGTTGAGAGCAACCAGAGAAGCCAGTAGAAGAGATAGGAAAAAAAAAAACTCAAAGCTGATAACTAAAAGTACACATGGACCCTAGACAAATCCTTCATATTAAAAAGCTCAACACAAAGACAGAAAATCTTAGAGAAAGTAGCAGGAAAAAAAGAGATATTAAACACAGAGGGATACAGATGATAATTACAGTTTTCTTGTCAGAAACTATGGTTTTTGACAGTTATATCCCCAAAAGCATATTGGGAACTCAAAACTAATTTTATAAGGATATTCGTTGTATTGGACTTACTCTAAAATGTAAAGGAAGTTCTTTAGGTAAAGGGAGCTTTACCTAAGCCTAAATTGCTATGAGAATTAAAGCCAACTTGGGCTCCATAGTCAGTTTAAGGCCACTTTGCACTGCACAGTGAGACACTCTATCAAGAAAGAAAGAAAGAAGTAATAAAACATTAATATGTTCTTTATTTCTAGTTTCTTTAAAACAATAGCCAACTTGTAGAAGCACGGTTTATCTATCCCAGCTGTACTGTCCATACACACACCTCATGATTCCTCCTTTCTATACCCCTGCCTTTGTCTACACCTGTCAAAGATGGGCACTCCACTGTCATTCAACCATTTTAGGTGCCTGAAGTTGATGACACAGTCCAACACAGTCCAGCATTCCACAACAATAGTGAGTTATCTGAAGAAGTTGTCGACCATAGCCATTTACAGCTCAACTTATTATTATGGCCCCGCATTGTATACCTCATTTTTATACTTTTCTGCTGGATAGTTAAGACCGGGATAGAGCAAGACCTATATACCAAAACATGTAGTTTTTGTTTCTGATGAGGTCAGTAAAGTCCCCTCAGGGTTTATCTTGTAATCCTGTTCCTTATTTTGTAGAGCCTTTGTCTGTGTCATCCATGTGGATGAGTCACGGCCAATGCTTGATCAGTTTGCTCTCTGTGACAGCCTGAGAGAAAGTTTTCTCTCCATGTGACTCTAGAGGCAAGATTTACATTAATGGTAGCTGGACAGGATATTATGTTGGTCTCTAGTACTACAGACAACCACTAGGAAAATCACAAGGTAGAAAGTATTAATTATTGAATCTTTGATATAATTCAGGTATAAAAAATAAGACACATAAACAGCTACACTCTCTTAATTTACTGACAAGAGACATCTGCTATAATAATGTCTGTAAGTACAATATCATGTATGCACCTGGTATGATACCAAAACATTATGAAAATAGTTTGCAATGTATTAATTTATCAAGTCCGTCCTGTTAAGGTGTCTTAAAACTGTCTCATTGATATTTGTACTTCAATAAAATAAAATAAAATATAAATAAATAAATAATATAATGAAGGCAAAAAAAAATAGCCAACTTCCTAATACAAAACTAGTATCATGCATTGTATGCTTATAGTAAATATGGTATGTATTTATAAAAATGGCAGAAAGAATGAGAAAGAGGAAAGAGAAAGGACAAACATTGGCTGCTCTTGTTGAGCACGATCAGGCCTGGAGAAGAGGGGTGGTGGCACATTGGTGAAGACCAATGAACCCCAAGTGAATGCGGGGGAAATCTCTGGGTTTCTGAGGTAGAGAGGAATTGGGAATTCACTCTTTCAAGTTCCTAACAACATATGATGCTATTTGAAATCACATTTGAATAAATCCGAGGACAACCACTAAAAGTGGCTTTCCACATGCTGAAGGCTAAAACTAGACCCATGCCTGTCACCATGTAAAAAGATATAGCCAAAATGGATGAAAGATTTAAATATTAAAACAGAAACACTAAATTGTCTGGAGGAAAATGTAGGTAGAAATCTTAAAGACATAGGGTTACTTACAGAGTTCATGAACAAAAGCCAAACTCAATGGTAAATACTTCAAAGAGTCTACAACTGGGATCTCATCTTTTTGAAAAGATTTTGTACTTCAAGCAAATCTCCAACAGAGCAAAAAGAAAACCCACAAACTGGAAAACAAATGATAGCAGACTGTGGCTCCAACAAAGGCCTTCTACCTGGAACATACAAAGCATTTAAAAAATCTATACCCCCAAATTCAAAGACCCAATACAAAAATGGGCATCTGAGATGAATATAGACTTCACAGAGGAAGAAATACAAATGGCAAGTAAATATATGAAAAAAATGTCCAACATCATTAGTCATTCACGAAATTAAAATTAAAACAACACTGAGATTCCATCTCACACCAGAAAGAATGGCTAAGATCAAGATCAGCCAATAACAAATGCTGGAGAGGCTGAGAAGAAAAAGGAACCCTTCTGCACTGCTGGTGTGAGTGCAGACTGGTACAAGCACAATGGAAATCAGGGTGGAGATTCTTTCAAAAGCTAGGACTGGAGATCCCCTACAAGCCACCTTTTACTCTCCTAGGTATTTTTCAAGAAGAACTGAAAACCTCATATCACAGCAACATACGTGTACCCATGTTTATAACAGCACAATTTGTTATAGCTAAATTCTGCAAACAACCCAGATGCCCATCAAGTGAAGAATGCATAAGGAAGATGTGATACTTTTACACAATGCAGTATTATTCAGCTATAAAATAGGATTAATTTGAGTATTTTGTTGGAAAATGGATGCAGCTGGAGAGCATACTCTTGAGTGAAATAAATCAGACCCACATTTGTAGACATTGTATTGTCTCCTTAATGTGAGAACCTGAAAGAGAAAAATGGAATCTAAAGGGTACCACAGACACTGGTAAAAGTTAATTAATTTACTCAAAGGAAAGAATTATTGAGTTGTGGAGAAGGACAGGAGAAGGATTCAGGTAAAGAGATATATCTGTCTTTCTTCTGCCAATTTTACATGCATATATCTGGAAATATGAATAACTGGTTGGAAGACAACATTATGTTTTACAATAAATATTGTGAAATTCGTATTACTTTGTTAAGCGAAAATATGTGTCACTTGTAATTTTCTCTGTTTTAATTCCAATTTGTACTCTCCTTCAAAAAACTTACAGAAATGCAGTGTACTGACTTTGGAAATCAATTTGGAAGTTATAAAACTATATTTATATGTGTAGTTCCTGTGCCATCTAATAGTCCCACCTTGAGAGAAATGAAAATATAGGTTCATATAAAAACTGACCTCTAGGGCTATTGCCAGTTAACTCAGTTGATTAAAGCACATGATTGGGCAAAGGCAGCCAGGCACAGGGAACCACGGTTCGATCCCCACTTCCGCATGCCACAGGACACTCACCCTCAAGGCAGCCTGAGCCAGACCAAAAAACCAAACCAAAACAAAACAACACAAAACAAACAACAAAAACTCCTGAAATCTAATATTTATAACAGCTTTATTGATAATTATGAAAAAAGTTCAAGCCTAGACACATCCTTTAATTGGTAAATGGCAACAAACTGTATCTATCTAGTGGAATACTAATTGGCAGTTATGAAAGAGACAAATGGAACATTGATTCACACCTTCACAAGAAGATTCTTAAAAGCATTTTTCCTAATGAAAGAAGCCAAATCTATGATGTTACAGGCTTATATAATTGAATTCACACAATATTTTGAAACAAGTTAAAGGACAGAAAAACAGGTGAGCCATTGGCAAGAAACAGGAAGGAGTAGACGGGACGTCACTGAGTTGGGGCAGAGGGCAAGTCTTAGGGCGAAGGTGCATATGCAGCTATTACTTACTTGTCAAAATTCCTGGAGCTTCTTCTAGATCATAAAGAGGAAACCTGTAATATATAAAAAAGCAAAACCCAGAAAATATCCACCAGGGCCAGGGATTTAACTCAGTGGCACAGCAGCTATCTGGCAAGTGTTAGGTCCTGAGTTTGATTCCAGGTATCCCTGTGACCCCCCAAGAAGTGTCTACCAGGATGTGGATGGAGTCCAAGACAGAGTATACAGCATAACAAGTGAAGTTAGCTGTGTTACAAGAAATCTCATGCTACCCGATGACATAGGAGATAAAGGGCTTTGTAAGAAAATAAAATACTACACATTATGTTATAGTTGACAAGTCTGTTTCTAAGTAGTTTTAAAACTATTTTCTGATGTATAGACCTATGAATAAATAAATATAAATTACGACAACCTACTTTCTCCCTATTGTAAAGAATAGTAAAATATAAGAAAACTAAGACAAACTATGGGGTGCTAAATGGGAGATAAATCAGTATAAATTATTTGTTTTTGTAGTTTTTTTTTTAATTCAATATTTGTTACAGGGTCTTGCTACCCAGTTCAGACTTGTACTGAGCCAGCTGTTTCCTCCTCCCCAGCACAGGGATTATAGGCTTGCTCCACCATGCCCAGTTTCAGTGGCTGGTTGGGGCCCTGGGGTGTGGCCAGCAAGGCATGCAGTACCAAGGACTGGACCTGAGTTGTTGTGCTTGCCAGACAAATGCTTAGACCACTGAGCTATCTCCCTGGCCCTGTTTTGTAGGAATTTAAGTATGTGTTTGTGTGAATTTAAGTATGTGTTTGTGTAATGTACACACACACACACACACACACAATAGATACAAATATGGATATGCATGCATTCTTGGGTTAATGTACAATTACTGAAGGGAATTTATTGGGAGGATTTGTGGGATCACAAATAGGGCAGCCTGCAATGGCCACCTGCATGCTATATTGCTGCGGGATCCAGGATTTTTCAGTTGAAGAACACCGAAGTCACAGAACAAGAGGGATCAAAGATTCCGGCTGAAGGCTTGGAAGCCCACCACAGTGTGAGTGTACACAGAAGCCTGAAGAAACCAGAAACCTGGAACCAACATCTAAAGCTGATGGCTGCAAAAGGTTCATCTTCTCACCAAGACTGAAGATCTTGGAGTCCAGGTGTGGTGGTGCATGCCTGTAATCCCAGCACTAGGGAGGCAGAAAGCAGGAGGACTGCTGTGAATGTGGGCTACATAGTGAGACCCTGTACAAAACACAAAACAAAACAACAACAACAACAAAAACCTAACACACAAAAAACTAGAAGACTTTTTTCTTCTTTCCCAGCCAGGCCATAAGCCTATTGGCTGGTACCACCCACAACTGGGACAAATAATTCCCCTCTCAATTTGCTGGCCTATGTGTCAGTCACCAACAAAAGCTAACAACTGTGCTTCAGTAGTAAGTTAGGCTTTTCTTGAGTGGATGTATTATGAAGGACAGAATGTCAGCGAGTTATGGCATCTCGGCAACAATGTGGAGACTCAGTGTCAGAATTTTGGCGCTTAATGCCCAGATTTTGGGATTTTAAGACTTAGAAAGTTAGTCAGTTTCACAGCTTATACAAGAGAAACACAGATGTATCCTATCTGCTAGATTTTAAAAATAGATGTTCATGAACAAAGTGTTTATAAACCTCTCTGTTTCTTGATCTTTCTCATCAATGTATTTCCAAAACCAAGGGCCAACCAAATATCTCAGTGGATTAAAGTGCCAGCAAACAGCCACAGGGGCTAGGGTTTCGATCTCTGGGCCTGCTGTGCTGGCCTTGCCCCTGAGGCACACTGAGATGGTGATTGCGACTGGGTGCAGTGGCACGTACCTGTATTCTCAGCTCTTAGGAGGCTGTAAACAGGTGGATCACTATGAGTCTGATCTAGTAGTGAGACCCCGAACACCCTGTAGACCCTCCTCTAAAATACAAAAAAAAAAAAAAAAAAAAAAGACAGAAAAGAAAAACCAAAGGAACCATCCTGAAAAAGTTTTAAGCAGTCAAAGATGGAGAAATTTGAGCCATCCTATGAATGACTGTATTGTTTTTTTTTTAAAGTTTCAAAAACAGTTTAGTATAGTAGAACAGTTACTATAATACATTGCAAATTGTTGTCTCTATAGTAGTTACCACTATAAAACTATCCTCCATTTACAACCCCCTTCCTTGCTTTGCTTTTTTAGAGATGAGTGTTCCATTGCTGTTAGAGAAACTGTATTTTCATACTTGATGCCAGGCCGAATATTGTAGCTACTTCAATTCAGTGAAGTAACCCAATATAGTCCAATAGTCCATCATAGTAATAATTTACCAGCACAACCAAGAAATGTCTGAAGTTGTTGAATTGAGCCTTTGACAGCTCAGCAAATTAGTATAGCTTTACTTTTTATACCTTGTGGTTACACTTTTTTTGCTGGATGGTTAAGACCAAGTTAAAGCAAGACCCTATATAACTAAAAATGTAACTCTTGCTATCTTATAAGGTCAGTCAAATCCCCTCAGGATTACTCTGGAACCTTGTACAGCACCTTGTGGACCTTCTGTCAGTGTCAGCCATCTGGATGAGTCACAGCCATTGCTTGACCAATTTGCTCTCTGAAAGCCTGAGAGAATATTTCTCTCTAGGCGACTCTCCTCAGGCACACTATGTATCATTGATAACTTTTTTCTTTGGCTCCATAATCTCCTTGATCAGAAAATTAGGGACACCACCAAGTTATAGGATGTCACAGCAGAGGTTCTATTATGTCCTCAGTCCTCACTGCCTTGAATGGCTAGGGCCAAAATATTGGCCGTTTTTTTTAGCACATCAACCTGTCTAATTTTTTGTCTGTAAACTTTAGTTGTTAAACATCCAGAAGAGAAACTTGCTGATATTATTATCCTATTACATAGGCAATTAAGCTTAACATCACTATCTGTCTGAATATCACATACCTTAGACATGAAATGAAACTATTATCCAACAATCATGGATGTTCTAAAGTTTAAATCCCCACTGCTGCAATGTTAAATATGGCTTGATTTTTAAATATCTGTGAACAACTATATTAGAATACAATATTTAAAACAAAATAATTCCCTGAGTATGCACCAATATCAATAGATTTAAATATCTCATAAATATGTAACCAAAGGGAATTGCATCTTTTTCATTATGAGGAATTTTAAGTTATAAACGTTGAAGAGATGAAGAAGATAGAAAACTGTCATTATAACTCATAAATAGTAAGTGTTCCAGGTAGGATCAGCTGATAGATGTTAAAATTAATAGGGAAAATATTCAACAGAAACAAGATATTTGCAGGGTTCCAGTGAATTACTTATTGAGGTAAATTAAATATAGAACAGGAAGAAGACAGCAGAGACATGGGACAGATGCGGCTGCTAAGATATAACTAGTCTGGTGAAATGTGGTCAAAGCTAATATTTTAAGGGACAGTGATGTATCCCATCATGCACTACTTGACAGGATGAGCACATGTATCTTATGTATGGCTCCAATATTCTAGTGATAAATTAGAAAAACACATATTAAAGTCCATTCAAAATAACTGGCCACTGAAATTCAGAACTCTCAATGTCCTGAGGACAAGGAGAAATTCAGAAGTGATCACAGGCTAGAGAAAACCTAAGGGACGATGACAGCTACACAGAGAATGGGATCCTGGAGAAATTCTCAAACAAAAATGAGACAGTGGAAAACTTGAGGAAAAGGAGAACAACCTACAGGCTAGTTAGCAATGTTGAGAAATGTTCACTTTTACAATTTTCGTAATTGTGCTCTAGTTATGTGAGAAGCTAACAGCAGGAAAGGTTGGAGGAAAAGTTTGTTAAACTCTACTACCACATTTTTCTACAAGTCTACAATTATCACAGAATTAAATTCTAGAAATGTGAGCAGTCCAATCTGTATGTGTTGGGAGCCTGCTATCATACTGGAGCTTTCATAATTAACTTTCCCTAAAATACATTTATTAAGTAATAAGTGGCTTGATGCTTATGAATGCATTCTTTTTTAAAGCTCAAGAGTGACTGCAGTGATGTCTTTAAAATTAAACAGAAAGCATTTCTTATGGGATGAGTATTTCACTAATGAAACTTTAAAATTTATTGTTGATAACTAAAATAATGACATTTATTTTATTTTTAGTTCAAAATGCTTGCTGCCAATATCCCTCTTTTTTCTTGGGAATAGGGAGCTCTACTCTCACTGTTTCTACCTTGTTATGTCAGAGAATGTGTGTAGTTACTGGGTTTGTGCTACAAGGATTTGGTTCACATTCAAAAGGTCTTCATCAGATATGCCTGCCCACCTTTCTCTCTATATCATAATTTAAAGATATATTAAGGCAGGACATGTAGCTCAGTGACAGAGTGCTTGCCTAGCATATGTGAACTCATTTTTTCCATCCCCAGCATTGCAAAGAAAAAAAATCTACCTTTGGATCTACACCCCTAATTGTATCTCTGCCTTCCTACTTTTCATCTACACCTATGTAACTACCTATTTTTCACCTCTCTAAGATTTTCAAGGACTGCAGCCTCCAATGTATAGGTGAACTATCATAAGTACATTCATTTAGAGGAAAGACTTAAATTCCTTATGGAATCATACTTCTGTCTGCTAAACATAAGAACAAATAAATATGAAAGTAGAAGCATTTAAGTCTTTCTCATATATGGTTCATATCTTACAATTCTTCAATACTAGTGAAATCTTTCTATTTAGAAGCAGTTTGTCCTAATTTTAAATTGGAAAGCATCATATTCCTCCCATCATTCCCTGGTGTGCTGTAAATAGTCCATGGCCACCATGGCCACTGGAGTGGCTTAGTCCCCAGCTGCTCAGGTGGAAGGGATGCTGAAGAAATGGCAGAGCACCTACTGGTATCGCTTATGTAGGAATCTTGAAGCCCACTACATGCTGTTGGAATGCCTTTTCTCTACTAGTCCAGGGGCAAGAAGCTAATGCATCCAGAAGAAAACAAGGCAAGGCCTGTGCACTCTTACCTGAAATGAAACGAGAGCACTGCACTGTCATTTTGTCTGCCTTGTGTTCTCTTTCTAGGGACTTGCTGCAGCCCAGACCACCTGGAAACTTCAGACTTAGACTTGTTTTTTCACTGCCTCTGTTTTGGCAGGGATTGTTTTGCTTTGCATTGACATTTTTGTTGTGTGTGTTTCTGCTTTCCCTACACTCCTCAAGAACTTATTTGAAGGTCAACAGATTGATTTGAAAGCATGTTGGATTGTTCATTTTAAGGCCATGTTTCAGAGTGATGGAAATTAAATTATCTGGAGACCAAGCGACTGGGATGTTCTAGACAGCCACGAATGGAAAATTAGTTGGCTGGGACTTCTCAGAGCCCTGGTTGGCCAAGTGCTGGGCTGCATGGCCTGGGGGTTCTGCTCTGTTGCCCCTGCCATTCATTATGTGTGCTGTTGGGGTGGCATGCCATGGAGGGTAAGAGGGGATGTGGCCCTTGGATTCCAGGAACTGGCAGTGCTTCTAGTGCCTTTACTTCACTCTGTGTTTACTCAAGTGCTTGGGACTCAGAACTATCACTGCAAAGGTTCCAAAGGCTTCTAAAATGGCTGATTCCTAGGTCTGGCTTAGTCCATAGTTGCTCAGGTGCAGACTACAGCCTTGGCAAAGGAGCATCCTGTAGGAGGAGCAGGAGGCGGCAGGGACCATCAGAGCCTCAGGTCCATGCAGGGCAGAAGCGAGGAAGAGTGGACCTTATACCAGCTCTATCCAGTGATTTTATGTTTAAGGAAAAAGCAGCACCTAGTTTTTACACAACTGGTTAGGGGAGAGGTGCATAGGGATTGGTGTAGGTATCTGCACTGGCTGGAAAGCTGTGTTCCCTTACACCTGGCACCTGTGCATGTACCTTTGCCTGGAAACAGGGCATTATGACTGCATTAGGATGAGGCTGTGCTGCAGTGGGGTGGACTTCACCCCTATCACCTTCAGTGATAGGAGAGCCTGGTGCATAGACAAAAGCAGAGACTAGGGGTGTCCTGCCACAGCTGGGAACACTGAGGAGCCCAGTAACTGGGTGAGAGTGGGGCAGCTTCTCCTTCAGAGCTTCCAGAAGGAGCTTGTGGACACCATAATCTCAGGCTTCTGGTCTTCAGAACTGAGAGAAAATAGACTTTTTTTCCAGCTTTTTCAACTATTTTGAATTTTGAGACAGGGTTTCATTAAATCACTGAGTTGCCTAAGCTGGCCTTAAAGTTGCAATTCCTCAGCCTCTGCCTCCCAGAGTTCTGGGATTACAGATATGTGCCAGCATATCCAGTTTATACTCCTGTTCTTTTAAGCCACTAAATATTTGTACTTTTTTATGGTATTTCCAGGAAGCTCATATATGGGGGATACAAATATATTTTGAAAAACGAAGTCTTCTCTGGAAGCCATATTATGGACAATGTATTGGGGGAGTATCTTTTGATAATGACAAAGCAATCTCTTTCCCTGAGGTCTGCCAGAGCTCTTACTGAAATGGAGAAAGTATTAAAAATAGTGTGAAGTCTGATTTATTTTTCTAAAATAATGTATTTGTTTCCAAATAAGGGTATCTGGTCTATGATGTGCTAATTTTAATTTGACAGTCAAAAATCAATTTCTACTCTATTAGCTTCCCTAAATGGGGATGTTATGGGTTGTGTCTAGCTATCCCTCCCAAGCCTCATGCAGTCATGGGGCGGGGGTCTAGAGTTTGTGATTTTTTTTTTTTTTTTTTTTTGGAACCAGGGATTGAACTCATGCCCTTGAACTTGCCAGGGAAGTGCTTATTCTACTGAGCCATCTCCTGGCCCCTAGAGTTTGTGATTAATTCATGATCCAGTGCTGGGATTATGGGTGTGAGTGTTACACCAGGCCCGGGGCTGATAGCTTTCATGCAGTATGAGGAAGGGAGAGAAGGTTTATCTCTGCTACTGCTCCTCCCTTTTTGCTCTTACTATTTTGCTGTTTTTACCCACCAAGAGCCGCTGCCCTCTGCCATGTGCCACTCTGCCTTGGAGCCAGCCAAGTAGAGACTAAAATCTCCACAAGCTGTGGGCTAAGTAAACCTTTCCTTCCTTAAGTTTGGGTGTCAGGTTATTTTGTTCCAACAATAAGAGAAAAGGAACCAAGATAAGGGAAAATTAATCAAAGGGTAAAGTTTTATTTGGGATAAGGTTAGAAAGGTTGAAAAGACAGGTAACCTTGACTTCCATGCTTTGACTCTGAACAAAAAGCTCAAGGGAGCCCTGAAAATGCCCCCCAAAGCCTTGTTGAATGATGTATAAGGCCAAGGTATGAACTGCAGCTCACCAGGACAGGGGCTCTACTCAAGAACAACTTTAGATTCTGAGGTGAATGAAGTTAAATCACTTTTAAATCACAGAACTTCTGAAGGTATTCTGTGTGCCATCACATTTTACAAAGCAGGGATCTGTGCCATAGAGTTCTATGGAAGATAGCTCATGAAACAGGGACTTCGGGGTCTTCCTGTGAGGAATACAAATCTCAGGCTATAGCCGCTTCTGGTCCTTCCTAGCTACTTTTCCCTAGTTTTCATTTGTCAACCTTTGATTCAACTCTGGTATTTTGAGTTTTCCTATAAAAAAACATAGTCTTTTAATATCAAGTCAGGGCTTGGGGAGATGTCTCAGTAGAATAAGTGCTTGCCTGGCAAGCAAAAGAGCCTGAGTTCAATCCCTGATTCTGCCAAAAAAAAAAAAAGTATCAAGTCAGCAAATACTTACTATTTATCCTCAAAACCATTTTGGTTTTCTTTATTTTTGCTATTGATAAAAAGTGGTGTGTGAGGATGGGTCATAAACAGATAGTACTCAGTTGACAAAAGCAGCAATGTCATATGTTTTGGCTGCCTTTCTCTCGTTGCTGGGGCAAAATACTTGACCCCCAGAGTTAAAGAGGGAAATGTTCATTTAGCTAACAGTTTGTGGAGGTTTCAGCCCGTAATCAGCTTTCTTCAAGACAAGGTGGCATAGGGCAGAGGGCAGCAGTTCAAGGAGGGAAGACAGAAAAAGCAGCAAAAGCAAATGGGGGAGAGCAAACCTTTTTCTTCCCTTACATTGTAGCAGATGACTGTCCCCAGCCCTCAGCCGCAGCACTTGCACCACCTCGGTGACCTCCCTCCTCTTTCACAGGATGAGGATGTTTACAAAGTATGTCCCCTGGCCCTGCTGAATTAAACTTCTGAACTTCTCAAGTTGACACAGAGTATCAACTATTACATCCTATGATCACACAATGTACTGGAGTCAGTACAATTTCTTAGATACCTAATGTGCCTAGAGAGGTTTAGCCACTTCAAGGGCTTGATTTAATACTTTTATAAATAGACTAGGTGGTTGACAGGCAAAGTTACTTGTTCTTGTAGACAACATCAAGTTGACCAAGATTAATAATATTGTATAAGGCCAAACAGGAATGCAAAATAATAACAATCAATTGTACAGAATAATGGACTGCATAAAATGAATGTCAATTAGGGTACTTGTAAGGCCTTGTAAAATAAGGGAGTTAATAGGCACATGCAATAGAAATAGAAAAGACTATTTCTTTACAGAGGACTGAGCCACAGAAAAAGGGATTTTAAAGTCACAGCCAAACAGATTCAGGTTTTGCTGAACATACCCAAACATGCAGCCTCTGATCTATTGATTCTTATCAACCATCTGGACTGCATCCTGCAGATTTTGGCTGCCACATCTAATGGCTGTTGGCTCCAGATCAGTGATTTTACTCCATGTGGTCTATGAGTTGCAGACAGTAGGACATAGAATTATTACCTTGAGTATGTAAGAATACTCTTCTGTCCAATCCATTTAAACTTGACTTTCAAGGGCAGCTAAAGGCCAGGGAGTCTGGAGTCTCCTCTCTTATTCCTGCAGGTCACAGACTATCACTCAACTTGGCACAAGAAGACAAATACTTCTGACAGACAATTACAGCAGCAGCAGCTTTGTATCTCAGCCTTGAATCTGAAGTTTGTAAGTTCTTTGAGGACAACATCCAGCTATTGGATATACTTTGTACTTAGATCAGAAGACCATGCAGTCCAAAAAATAAGGAGGAGTCATCAAATGGCACTTAATAAAGTTAATGATCACAGCTATGTGAATAATGTTTTATAAAAGCAAAATGATTGCAGAACTGAGAAAATTCTATGGAGATGCATCATATAGTTTTTTGTCCTTTTTATTTTTTGAGGTAGGTTTTCTCATCAAGTGATGAACTGTACACTTGCTTTTTACGTCCATCTTATCCAATGATGAACTTTAATATATCCATAAAATGTTATTGCATATTTATTTTAACTAAATGTAAAGCCAACCTGTAGTGGAGTTTGTGTAAGTTTCTTCAGCTATATAGAAAAAAAAATTCTACTGGGCTGAAGTTCTGTGGTGCTGGGTAGATTTGTATTATTTTTAGTGCTAAATTTTTTACTGTGCTTTATTAGAATTTTGATAGTTATCCTGGTGTCTCTGTAAATTAACTTAACGGGTCTCTGATCTTTATCAAAGTTGATTATTGAACTAAAATTCTCATATTCCATTGCACCTTACATAGTGTAGTATGTTACCCCTGAACCACTGCAAGACACAGGTGATGTGATAAAAATACAAGAAATATTTAAATTAAAATGGTTATCACAGACAAACACATGTAGCAATTAACTCCTCTCCAAGTACCCCTGCATGAGCGAGCAGCTGACACACATATCCCATCATGCTTCACACTCTTTGCAGCAGCTCTGAAAATCTGTTCTGTAATGCGCCTTTCAATGGCTGTCCCAATATTCTAAATTGATTCAAAACTTTTACGATAATTTCTATGAGATAGAAGCATTATGCTTTGTCTTCATGGATGTTATTCTCCAAATAATTGTATAACTTCTAGTTTGTCTCCAAAGTCAAAATGATCCTGAAAAGTAGCATTTTGTAACAGTTCAGAACATTGAGGAAGCCACTGCAGTGCAACTAGAGACATTAGTGAAAGAGGACTTCCAGAGCTGCAGGGGTTTTGCTACAGTCTTCCCATGGGAAAACAGTCGGAGTCACTGGATGTTGTTAAATCCTCAGGCCACGGGACTTGTGACTGCGGAAAGTGCAGATGTGACCCAGGATGGTCTGGGGATGCCTGCCAGTACCCAATTAACTGCAACCTCACGAAGAAAAAAAGCAACCAAATGTGCAAGAATTCTCAAGACCTCATCTGCTCCAATGCAGGTAAGAATCAGACCTCAGGAAAGTGCTTATGTGAAAGAAAGTCTGTTTTGTAATGGAGATACCTGGGTGAGAAGATAGGTCGAAACTCTAAGGGAGACTGCTTTTGAGTGTATTTTTAAAAATGAAATTCAGATCCATCAACAGGAGAAAAGCTGCCATCCCATGAGGCTGGCAAGTCTGACACTCTCCAGCTGTTCCCAGCACCTCCCAGAGCAGAGTATTCACAGCGACCAACACCCAGCAGTAGTTTATGTAAATCAAGAGCCATGATTTTGAATGTGGCATTAAATCTTTTTAAAAGGAATTATGTAACTGGCTTAATTATTCTGCCACAAATCATGGTTCCTTTGAATTTATACCTTCACACCAAATGGGACCAAATTGTTTTAATTTGATAGAAGTTTCATACACACTGATATGAAACCCACTGAGGAATATATAATAATAGTGATTTAAGCATTCTGTCACTGTATTTATTTTGACCAAAACATTTTATGTTTCATAGGAATGATTTAAAGATATTTCTTAGAAAATTATAGGATAGTTGTTACAATTGATTAGTAAAACCATGTTAAAAAAAAGTTGCAGTTTAGATTTCAATGGCCTTTAGCCATAATTAAGCATTCTTAATATCTGGGTATAAGGAGACTTAAACCTGGCTTTTCTCAGCCACAACAGAACAGGAGAATCTCAAAGGGAAAGGAAGTAAATGTCAGTGCTCACGTGTTATCTGTTTCGGTTGCACTGGAAAGTCACCTGGACAATAAAGGTTTTGAAATTGTGCAGAAGGGATCCTCATATAAATCCCAGTTTGAGAGATGTTGTCCTCCTTGCTCAAGTCAAGCATTTGACTGCCTGCACAATATCTTCCCTCAGGAGCTCCTGTTACTGGCGCGCACACACACACACACACACACACACACACACACACACACACAATATATATATATATATATATATATATATATATATATATATATATATAACATATATATTTTTTTCTTTAGAAAAACAAGGTGTTGCTAAGTAATAATTTTGCCCAGACATGTCTACAACTTGTGATCTTCCTTCTCAACCTTCCAGAGTGGTGGGATTACAAATGTGCACCAACACACCCAAACCACTAGGCTGATATTTGCATATTTTAAATGAACAATGAAAAACGGAATCCTTTTAATAGATGATGCAAGATACTTTGTAAAATATAAAACACAAACTGGGGGCCGGGGAGATGGCTCGGCAGAATAAGCGCTTCCCTGGCAAGCACAAGGGCCTGAGTTCAATCCCTGGTTCTGCCCACAAAAAAACTATCTGACTCTGCCTATATTTAGTCACGGACACAACACTTTCATGTAATCTACCATCCAGTTCAGTTCTGTCGGTTGACCCAACAATGTCCTTTTGAAACATTTTCTCTTCCTTAGAAGATCTAATCTAAGATCAGTGCGATGGTTATCTCTGCTTACTTTCCTTTAATCTGGACCACTTCCATGGATTTTGTCTTTATAGCCCTGGAAACATTGAAGAGCATTATTCCCACCTTTCTTTTTTTGTAAATAAAATGGCTTCTTACCACACTGCTATATTTACTCATTGCTCAACCTTATACTACATCTGAAGTTGCTTCTGGAATTTCTCCATACAATGACAAACACCAAATCCACCAAGAAAACCAGGCTTTTTCCACTGACATCACTTCTGAGCTGGGGCTTGTTATTAAATGCTGTTAGTAAATTAACGGGGTTTCTTTGACCACCTTCCTTTTAGTCCCTTTGTGGTTTTGCTTAACAAACATACAGCGGAGCTTATTTATTTCATTCATATTTCATTTATCTCTCTTACCATGATTCACTCATATGTTGTATCATGTGCAGAGTACAGAATGCCTCTAAAAGTCAAAACTATGCATGCAAGTATGGTTCAGAGAATCTTGACTCTCTTGCACCCAACTTACTCTCAGTTTTATAATTAATCAACTCTGTTGCTTTCTGCTTTATTGGTGCATAGGCTCCTGTTTTAAACATAAATAAATGTGCATGTTATTATTTCACTCTACCTCCTATGTAAAAGGTAGCACACCGTACTTTTGTAGTCTGTCTGTGTTATCTCCCTGAGTTTACTTCATATCATCTTAGAAAAAGCCATCTCTTCTTTTTTCAAAAGCATAGAAATGAATTATGTACAAGTGACATAAATATTCAGTCATTCTTCTATGCTTGAGCATTTAAATCTTTCAGGATTTTGAAACTGCAATAGGGATATATAGGGAAATCTGGCCTATCTATAGCTTCATTTTTGGGGGTCACATATTTTCAGGGTAATTTATGAGGGGTGAGCTTGCTGGATTAACTGGTAAATTCACATTCAGTGCTACCCCCACTTCCACCTACCTAGTTCAGAACCCTCAGGTGCTTTAGCCTATAGGTTCTCTAATCTTTTCCAGATCACGTTGTGGTCCTCTGGAAACATCTGGGATCAGAAAGGCAACAGGAAGTCATTGAACTGGGGTGTGAGATGCAAAGGTAGAGTTAGATGAAGTGGGGATTGAGCAGTCGCAGAAGCTAGCTCTGTGGTGGAGCCGGACAGGTGACAATGCGCAGAGTGATGTGAAGTTGAAGTGCCTTGACATAGGAGGTAGGCTGGTGTACAGTTCTGATAAGTCATCCTAGAAAGAACCAGCTAATTTAAGGAGCATGTAAAACCAGAGCTAAAATAACCCAGAGTAAAGCAGAAGACCAATCGTAGAGAACGACTTAACTGGCAACCAAGAAAAATAAGCAGGATGACACAGCATGATCACAGGAGTCTGGCACTTCTGCCTGGGCTTCCATCTGCCATGTTTTGGAGGCTCAGTTGTGAATTGTGTTGGATAGGTGAGACAGGAAGTCTGCTATAAACTTCCCAACCAGCCAGGGATGCTTTGCATGTGTGCATGAAAGTGAGCCTTCCTTGGGGAGCAGATGCCAGAGAGGAACTATAGAATTTGGAGGCAGGAGCTATTCCTTGTCGTGGTTCATGGCTGGGGCACTTCTGGCTGTGCAGCTCTAGCAGAATCGCTCTCTTCTCTGCCACTGTAGTAGGTGCCCAGTGTTCCAACAGGTCCTCTGGAGTCCTTAACAGTGTTCTCTATCTCTGCTATCTGCAGTCATGTTACCTTTTCTCCAAAGTAAAGCCAGAACGTCACTGCTTCAGTTTTCCATCTTCACTTGTTGGAATTTCATGCATGAATTAGAATTTTATCCTAATTCAATAATTTATTCCTTCCCTGTTCCTTTCCTTCTTCACAGAACCAGATAAAATTTAACTCATGACAGCATTTGCAATATATCAGACACAAATTCCTATGTGTTATGTATCTTCTGTATATGTATGTGCATATATTACAATATATATAATAAATTTATAAAACATAACATGTAAATATAATATCAAAATATAATAACTATGCATACACTATAATATAGTTTTTATAAATATGAATATAGTGGATTGATGTCTCTTTAGAAGTGTTAAGGCTTGTGTCTACAAGTCCCCCCAAAGCCCCATGCAATCATGGGTGGGGCTTTCTGGGGTGGCTAGATCTCCAGTACGTGGTGCTGGGACTAAGATGGGATGCGGGATTGATGCATCGTGCAGTGCTGGGATTGAAGTAGAAGAGCCTCATGCCCGCATGGGTGAACTCTGAGGAATAGAAGGAAGGCTGCCCTTGCCCTGCCGTCTGCCACTTGCTGCTTGCTGCCTTGCTACCTGGCTGCCTTCTGCCTGCCGTGAACTCGTTCACCTCTGCAATAGCACCCCGCCTCGGAGACAGAGGAGTGGGAGTGGAAGCTTCGCCAAACTGGGAGCCAAATAAGTCTCTCCTCTTTTAAATTTGTGTGTCTGGCATCTTGCCTCAGAGTGAGAAAAGTAACTAAAACAGAGACAGATATATGACTAATTCCATTTTATTTCCTCTGGCCTATGACTTATTTAATTTTATTATACTATAATTCTATTATACTTTTCAAATAACACAATAGATCATAAAATGTTTAATACCATGACATATGAGTGGTTATGAGACAGAACATGTGAATGCGTGAAAAGAGGGGCAATACAGAGAAAACTTAGATGAGACAATGTGGCAGTAACGCTGGATTTCAGATAATGTTTTCTAAACTGAAATCATCTTCAGAAATAAATGTGTGTAAAAATGCAGTTCAATATAAGCCAGATTCACAAAACTCTTCCCATGGTAGGAAATAACAAAGTCAAATTCTGTAATAGTTATTATTTATAGGTATTTGAAGAGAAAACTCCCAACAGATAATAGAAAATTGTAAGTGACCTGGGTAACAGATTTGTACAGAAGGCATGAAAGAGAGGTCATTGTCAGGGTCTTTAAATACAATCTGATCAGGGAGAAATTTTTTAGAATACGACTAACAATTTCAGTATCTTAGTGGGAGGAGAGCAAGAAATCAACAATTAGTGAAACATTGCTGTGTACTAGACCCAGCAATGTTCTAAGAACGATGACTGCACATCACATTTATTATTTGGATTTGAGACTGTTTGCAATTATCAAATCTGGTACTTGGAGATCAAAGTTTTCTCACAAATGGTCGTCAATGAACAGTAAATCACAGATTCCACTACTCGTATACCTTAATATGAACTATGCTCTTTACAGTTCACAACGTGCAGCACAGGATAGCTGTACATCCATCCCCTTGCCAGGCCAGTGTCATCCATGGCTCCTCCTTATTCTGCACCCCTCACTTTCGTGGGCTGCCAGGTGTTCTGTTCTTTCTCTATTTTAATTAATTTTATTGAGAAACAAATAGCAATGAGACAGTTAATAGGACAGTTTCAACTGATTAATACATTGCATATTGTTGTCTTCGTAGTGGTTATTCATAGTACAGGACACAGACAGGATACCCTGTCTAAATACTATTTGTACAAATCTTTCGTCTCATTGAATTAAGACAAAGTAGCTGCATATCTAACCTATTTTGTATATACAGATACAAAATGGTCATTCATTTGTATCCCCTTTTTTGGTATAGTTTTGTCAGAGAAGGGTATTCCATTATTCTCAAATGTGTTTCCTTCTCTCTGAACTCGGGGTTGTCATCTAACCAGCCTCATTTTTCTTTTTCCTGCAGAGAAACGTAACATCCTCTTAACTCATTCTCTGCATCCACTTTTGCCTAATTTGCTCAGGCCAGATGGTGCAGCCTGGTATATATACATACTGACCAGAGGGTCCCCTGCTGAGAACACCACATGGGGATCCTGTTCTGAGTTAAGTTGTAAATATTTAAGATGCTCCAGAAGATGCCTATAACTTCCCTTTTTATGAAATGATACTTTTCACATTACTTCATACACTTCAAACATATTTGATTGCTTCCGTTGTTGCTCTCTTTTATCTCTGAGCCTTTGCTGTTGTGCCTTGATGGAACTGAATTTCTTCATGATCTTACTTGTATTGATAATTTTTTGTGGAGCTTGGCTCTGAGCTCTTCCTCAGATTCCATGCTTCGTTTGGGAATCTTTGACTTCCAGGTCTCAGCTAAATTCCCTAACTGTGTGTTTCTGCAATCCTTTGCACTTCTCTATTTTTTTTTATAACATTGATTTCTACTCATATAGGGTCTGAGAAGCAGATTATGGCTGACTTCAACTCCTGTTAGATTTCCAGAATCTTCATTTTTGTATGAGGACTGCTGTATTAAGAAATACAAAACATATATTTTTAAAAATTAGTGCAGTATTCCCATCAATGAAATCACTCTTAGGGGTTCAAAGACTCTTGAATGGATGTGTGGCTTATGGTAGACCAGATAACCCCATTGCCTCTGTACCTCACAGAGTCACTTTGAGACTCTTTAAAGTCCCAGAAATCTCCAGAAGAGATCTCACATGTTACCAAAAAAGAACAAAGGTACCACTTAATGCTGAGGATGTAAAAATACCAGGGGTATTTAAACTTTTACATTTATGTATTTGATAATGAATTTCCACAAATATTCATTATGGAAATCACATGTTCAAACATTGTGCAAAGTACTGAATAAATACTGGTGAGAGAGATAAGCAAGTTTGCATCCATCATAAAGCTCAGAATTTTCTGCTTTAGTTCCTTTCAGACTCAGGTGTAATCAAATTATATTCATGCTTCAGTTGGAGGGATATGTACAAAGTAGCTCTGTACGTGAGGAGGTCAAGTTTACATTCATTAAACTATTAGAGGTCAATAGTAAAAACTGGGTCACACAAACATATTACCTCAGAATCTCAAAAAAGAATAAGCTTGCTTTCTACTTCATCATATGCACATACATGAACTATTACACTGAGTTGAAATTTCTATGCTTTAGTAATGAACGAGAGAAAGCTTCTTTATAATTGATGTGCATATAACAAAGTCTTTTGTTTTCATGGCTTAGGTACATGCCACTGTGGCAGATGTAAGTGTGATGACACGGATGGAAACGGCCTTGTTTATGGTAAATTTTGTGAGTGTGATGACAGAGAGTGCATAGATGATGAAACAGAAGAAATCTGTGGAGGTATGTACCCCGACCGCGGAAACTCATGAGAGCAGCTGTTTTTTCACCCATTTCATTGCTCTTTCATCTCTACAGAAGTTTCAGCTCTTGGACTCAAATTCACTTTGAATTTATGCTTATGAGGAAAACACTCCACCTGGGGAGAGTTGGGCAATAGATTAGCACTTTTTAAAGCTGGAACTGGGTTGTCCACAGAAGAATCACATCATTTGACCACAGGCCAGCCACATAGCTTCAAAGCAGTCCTAGTGGGGTGTCACTGTTTTTGCTCACCTAGCCACTATGATTATCTTTTCCTCTTATGTCTTAATTTCATCCTCTTTTTTAATCCATAACTCTTTAGGTAATTTTTTGGTGCAAAATCTCTGAATGTAGACACCAATATAGACTAAGGTCCCATGGGACTATGTTGTCCTGCATTGTAGATGTTCCCATGTGACCTTCGCAGGAAGCCAATGTATTGAAAGATAATTCTTTGGTCCATTAGTGAGACAATAGTATGATATTTTCCTGCCATATCACTTTATACACAATAAAAAATTATGTTGATGGCCCTCTTTATTTACAAAATCTTTGCTTCCATTTTTTTTTCTATTTATGTTTTCATCTTGTTCCTTTTTACCTCCCTACCCTTCCCTTGTTCTTCATGCACATTTGAACATGTTCTTCCTATTTCCCAATATCTATTACATATTTCGGTCCTTTCAGTCTGTCTCACCAGTGAAACCAGGAAATATTTACACTGTCTGTTCAAGTTATTTCTCTTAAGAGTATAGTCTACATTTATCTAGAGATGTGTCATTTGCCCTACTTTATGACGGACTAGTACTCCATTGCCTAAAATTTCCCACATCTTGCTTATCTATTCATTGGCTGTTGGCCAAAGATTTAGCTGTTATAAACTGTGCTTCTGTATACATAGGTGTGTGTATATCACTGTGATGTCATGCCTTGCATTCTTTTAGGAAGATGCTAAGAAGGGGAATAACTGAGTCAAGTGAAACTTCTTGTTTTAGTTTTATGAGGAATCTCCACACTGATATCTATTATGGTTGTACCAGTAGTGGACAAAGCTTCCTTCCCTGCCCCCATCCGTAGTCCCTTCAACATTTGTTATTAGTTGATTTCTTCATAATTGCCATTCTTACCAGAGTGAAATGGAAACTCAATGCTGTTTTTTCTTTTCTCTTTCTTTGTTTTTTGTTTGTTTGTCTGGTGGAACCGGGGATTGAACTCAAGCCTTTGCGCTTGCCAGAGAAGGGCTTATTCCACTGAAGTATCTACCCAGCCCTTCAATTCTATTTTAACTGACATCTTTTGAATGGCCAGTAATGTTGACCATTTTTTCATATATTTATTTGTGTTTATAGTTTTTCATCTGAGAAGTATAAATTCATTTCAAATTACCTTGGAAGTACTTCTTCCACTTCAATTTCATTAAAGAGTTTAATGAAATTGAAAATGGTGGGATAACACCATTAGGTGTTTGTTAAATTTCTTATGGAATTCAGCTGTGAATCCTTCAGGTCCTGAACTTTTTTTTGTCAGTAGGTTTTAATTACAACTTCAATATCATGGACTGATATTGATTTTTTTTTTTTTTTTGTCTTTTTGAGAC
>PVKA01021538.1:0-37500 GCA_004027165.1 Ctenomys sociabilis | reverse complement strand
GGAAGTGCTTATTCCACTGAGCCACCTCCCCAGCCCCTTCTTGATAAATTTTAGACACTTGGTATTTCGAGTAAGCTAGGTTAATGCTTAAGGATTAATTTGAATGTGAATTTATAGCTTGAAAAATTAGGTATATTCAAGTAAACACAGTGTCTCTGTTCATAGCTTCATGTAGATCCCTACCAGTTTTTGAAAACATACATCTTACAAATTTCTTGCTGCATTTTGTTCTTAGCAATGGGTGACCAAACATTGACCAGTGAAGAACCTTTGCTGCAGGGTGTCTCATTTATTTCAATATAAAAGGAGCCAAGCCAGGTGAATAACACAGGAAAGGAGAAGTTGGAGATTATGAAAATGTCTTAAAAATATTCTGGTAATAAAAACTCTTTAATGTTTTGTGATGCCTCTGTTTTCTTAATAATAGGTAATCTTGGCCAACTGGTACAGGATTTATATCAAAACAATGGACGTAATTGGTGTTCAGACCAAGATCTGTTGGACAGTTACCAGAGGGGAAGGACTGAGTCCCATAGAAAGCTGTGAAGGTGCGTTGCTTTCTGTAACACTGCTGCCTTACTGTGCAGGGTGACAAGCTTGCCCCAGACTGAGTGGGACAAGTAGTAAACATTTCATGGCATTTGTGTTCTGCAAGTCTGAAGTTGCAGCCTGCTGAAGCAGGCTTCATTTGTGTCCAGGAGTATTCCAATGCCTGGGAAGAGGAGGAGGACGCGCCTCCCTTGCTCTTGGTTAGCCTCTAGTTGAGCTCTGTGGGCCCTGCTCTGGGACAAGTCCATAGCACATTTCCACTGCATTGGGGTCATTTGTGGCAGGCCAGGAATCTCAGTGAAGTGTTTCCTACACTGGCATCTGTAGCCCTGCCAGGCGCAGAGCTGGACACAGGCTTCAAGGTGCGCAGGAGGTTCACGGGTGGGCTCTGAGCCAGCGGAGCCAGCATACCCACCCCTCTTCTTCTCACACTCGTTCTCCACTCAGGCTGTTTGCATCCAGGAAGCATGGCAGCCTTTAATTGCCCTGGTAACTATTTTTATACTAAGTGCTATTTAATATAAATTGGCAGCCATATAAAGTCATTTATAGTTAGTACATATGTTTTGTCTATTTTTCAAGGATTGGGAGATCCTGCTTGTTTTTATGTTGCTGTAATTTTTATTATAAATGGACTGATGATGGCATTATTCTTCATATATGGTACCTATTTAAGGTAAGAGTACTTTAATATGTGTTTATGAGATATGTTATATATAGCTAGTTAATAGTTAATTATTAACTTATCCTTCAATTTATAGCACTATTTCTCAGATAGTTCCTTATAGTTTTAAAATGATTTTATATATTTGCCTAATTTCATCATTGGTGTGGCTAACCACACTGAACATAGTTTTATTTATTTTTTTTGTTAATTTTATTGCAAAATAAATAGCAATGAGACAGTTTCAAAACAGATTAGTAGGACAATTGCAATAATTAATACATTGTATATTGTTGTCTTGAACATAGTTTCAGAGGCTTAAACCATGGTGAGAATGTTGATAAATTTTAAATACTCATAGGTATTTGAACATACACAGTTTGTATTGTGTAATAAGATGTAATGGGAAAGAACACTCATTTTCAAGCAATATGAATGGCTCTCGATCTTCTATTGTTAAAAGAGAAGTATTTTGCATTCTGATAGGTAGTAAATATCACTTCTCAGATGAGAAGTATTCATAAAACCCTAGGAGTTGCAAGTTCTTTTTATTATGATTTTCTTTTATTTTGAAGAGTAAAAACAAAAACAAGAAATACAAACAAAAACAAACACAGAAACAGGGTAACATACAACAATACATATGCTACAGAATTTCAAAACAAGAATAGCTGATTAACAGTGACTGTTATATTATCTTTTTTTATGGTCAAATCTGTTGCTCCGATTAACACATACAGTTATCCAAGATGGGATATATGATTGAATATTACCAAATGCTTTTGAGAAATCTTAAATTTTTATTCTTGTCTCTTTTTCCTGTATTACCTTTTCCTAAAAAATTTATTTTAAAGAGAGTATAGTAATAATTTTTATATGAGATTGCAAGATTTAAGCTTTTTTTTGTCCCTTTGTTTTTCTTTTGCCAGTTTATCATCTTTGACCTGTTTGACCTTGAGATTCTCCTCAGAGTTTCTTGCAGCCTCCTGCCTTCTTCTGGTGCAGAAGTGTGAGCACGGCATGCTTGTGACTTCCAGCTTGGGACACGAGTCCTGCTGCTGCTACCCTTAACTTCTTTTCTTTGGAAGCACATTTCCTGTTTTGTCTTCAAAGATCTATTGTTTCTAGCCTAAGTGCGGGAGTGCTTCTTAATAAATACTTATCAAATGAGGAAACTATTAGATCAACTTAAAATATGCTTGCATCTAGATTTGAGATATTTTGATGTTAATTACTTCTGACTTAGGCTTCAGAAATTTCTTTTCATTATTTCCTTGCGGAGTGTGAAATGAAAATGCTTAATTACAGGATGATGGGAAAGATTTTGTTTTTGGAATAAGACACTTAGTAAGAGCTTACCCAAAAGAATGTGACAATGGGGCAAGAAGACCACATAAAGTACTGTGGGTCAGTGTGGCCCAGACACTGAACCCCAGTGACAGATGTCATGGATATGTTCATTTTGCTGGGCACTGCACATGTGTCTTTCACTTTTATTGCATTTGGGAGGTCAGATTTCAAGTAAGATAAATTAAAACAGGAAACACAAGGTAACTGATTAATTACTAGCTTATAGTTATGCCCATTTTTAATTGAAAGAAGAGTTTCTAATGCCTGTTAAAATATATTCTCACATTGCCTCCTGTGCTGCTTGTTGTAAGCTTGACATGAAGGACTGAAGACAGGATCTGCTGAAGGGAGTATTTGTGGTGGTTTGGTTAGGGGTTCTTGGTGTTTGGGGCCTTAACTGTGCTTCTTCAGTCTTTAGAGCCACCTATCCCTGATAGGCAGTTTTCTCTCCATGCTGGGGCTGGATCTATAGCTATGAGCACACACTGTATATTGCCTTTTTTCATACTGTTTGGACTCAATGGTGTGGGCATGGGGCACAGGACACACGTGCATGGGTAGAAAATATGGACTCAGTAGAAAAAGATTAGTGTTGGAGTTCCAGAAGGAGGAGGAATTTGCTCTGTATAGAGGAGCACTTGAGCTTCACCTTGGAGGATGGGAGGGGTTTACATAGGTAGAAATAACTTTCAGGGGAAAGGCATCCCAGGGAGAGGCAAAGTGGCAGTCTGATATGGGGAAAGCAGGTAAGAAACTGCCAGGCGTGCCAGAGTACATGTTCTCGGGAGCTGTTGTGGGTGATGACAGCTGCTACAGTGACTGACCTAGAGGAGAAACCAGGATGCCAGGCTGGTTAGATCTGATCCGGAGCCCGAAGAGGAAATCAGACTTGACCAGTAGAAGCACAGGACTGAGGCTAGGCTGTGATCTCAGAGGACCCTCACCTGCCCAAAGCCAGATGGTGAATACCCAAGTACAGCATTTGGCATATGCAGGATTTTTCAGTGAATGTACTCGGTTGCTTGTAGTGATGTTTTATACATGAGAAAGGAAGGTAAAGGTAAATAATAGAATATATCACATTAAATAGGTGTCCAAAAATCATTTTCTGTATATGTGTGTGTGCTTGCACAATTACAGTATAAAATCTTATTTTAGAGTTAAAACACTGTCTACTGCTCATGGTGGTGGAAAGCAGGGACATAGTTGAGCAGTTAGTCTGCAGGGCAGCCTTTTGTAGTTCTACTGACTTCAGGGCTTTTGCCCTGTCTTTGTGGAGCCCATGGTGTTCTGCAGTAGCAGCAGATTCTTCCTCATTTTTCAAGCCCTATTTTTGGTAATTTCTAACTTTGCCTTAAACTCTTTTGTCTTATCCAATGGTATATTTGCCCTTGCATTCAGTTCAGTTCTAACCCATCTACCTGAGATCATATCCACTTCCACAAGTTGAGAACTAATCCCACAAACCAACCAGGTGGGCAAAACCCAATACTTCCTCATGACCAGTGTACATAAGTCCTCTTGCTGGTTGCCTTGAGGAGGGATTAGATTAGGAGAAATGGATCTTGCTCTTCTTCTCTGTGCTCAAAGATGCCTTTGTATATAACATGTCTAATCCTATTGGTTGAGGACTAGCCCCACAAATGCCCCACTTTGTGTGGTAGGAGAAAGTTTAATGCCATACTTGTTTTTGGACCTGTATTTTTGCTGCTGGGTTGTATATTGGAGTTCGCATGAACCCCTTTTTGGGTTCCGTTGATTTGCTAGGGCAGCTCACTGCAACCCAGGAAACACCTGTGATGAAGGATATTGCAAAGGATACAGATTGAGAGATGCATAGGATGAGGCAGAAGGGAAGGGAGGGGGAGGTTAGGACTTGGAAGGGGAGGAGTACAGGGGTTCCCAGGGTCCATTAAGCACCACCCTTTGAGAACCTCTGAGATTTAGCTCCCCAGAAGTTCCCTTTTTTTGTCTTTTTATGGAAGCCTCACTGTATAGGCAGGACTGATTAATCATTGGCTGATTTTTTTTTTTATTTGAAGCAAAAATAGCAATAAGATAGTTTCAAATCAAATTAACAGGATAGATTCAATAATTAATATATTGAATATAGTTTTCATAGTGGATTGTTGCATACAAGGTGCATACTTGATATTCTGCTTACAAACACTATTAGAGCAGATGTCTCTAATCAATGAATTAAGACAATGTAGCTGTATACTTATTTTTTAAAGCTGAATTATAGTACAGTTTCAATAATTAATACTTTATACCTAGTTATCTTCCTAATGGTTGTCCATCGAACTAGAAGCCGCCATAATATCCTGTTCAACCACTATTAGTGGAAATCTTGCTTCTTATGCAGAAGTACTGAATATTTATCCTAAGTGTACTGTTTATACAAACAAAGCATGGTTCTTCCTTTGTATCCCCCTTTTTTTTGTTTATGCCTGTCAAACATGGGCACTCCATTGTCATTCAACCATTATAGGTGCCTGAACTCAGCAACACAATCAAACACTGTCCAGAAGTCCACAATAATAGTGAGTTATCTAAAGAAGTTGTTGACTATAGCCATTTACAGCTGAAAGGATTATTATGGCCTCACGTTATGTACCTCATTTTCATACTTTCATTCTGGATCGTTAAGACCGAGATAAAGCAAGACACATATAGCAAAAAATGTAACTTTTGTATCTGATGAGGTCAGTCAAGTCCCCTAAGGGTTTATCTTGTAATCCTGTACCTCACTCTGTAGATCCTTTGTCTGTGTCAGCCATGTTGATGAGTAATAGCCATTGCTTGACCAGTTTGCTCTCTGTGAGTGCCTGAGAGAAAGTTTTCTCTCCATGTGACTCTCCTTAGGCACATTGTTGATCATCACTCGCTTTCCTCTGTGGCTTCATAATTTTCTTGATTAGAAAATTTGTGGCACAGTGAGTTCCATGATGTTACAGTACAGGTTCTCCTATGTCTGTCTGCCTTACAAGGCTAGGGCCAAAATGTTTGCTGAACTTGTGGCCCTTCTATTTCTCCAATTTTTGATCTGTCATCTTAGGTTGTTAACCATTCAGAAAAGAAGCTGATTAGTACCCGGCAGCATATGCCATTAAGTTTGCTCTAATTATCTGACTAAATTCTTTTAGTAGTTGTTATATATTTCTATTTGTATTTCTTCTTTTGACTTTTTATACTAGGGAGACTATACGATATTTGCACATGTGTGTCTGATTTATTTCACTTATGAGTATATGTTCAAGTGGCATCCCCTTCAATATAAATACTTCAAATTTGTCATTCTTTATAGCTGAGTAATACTCCATTATATAGAAATATCACATCTTTTTCAACCATTCCTCATGTGACAAGCATCATGGTTGTCTTTGTTGGCCAGGATTGCCCTTGCTATTCTAGGTCCTTTCTAGTTACAAATAAATTTTAAGAAATCCTCTATGATCTCTTTTCTTAGAGTCTTGTAATTTTCCGTGAAAAGATATTTAACTTCCTAGGTTCAGTGAATTGCAAGTTATTTCAGTTTCCGAGGTGCTATTGTAAAATATATTATTTCTATAGTTTCTCTCTCAGTGTGTTTGTTATCTGTGTAGATGGAGACTATTGACTTTTGAATATTGAATTTGTAGCCCGCTGTGTTACTGAATTTCTGTATCACTTCTAGTAGCTTCTTGGTGGAATTTTTGGAGTCTTCCAAGTAAAGTATCATGTCATCTGTAAAAGTGATAATTTAAGTTCTTCTTTACCTATTCTTATTTCTTTAATTTCTCCCTTTTGCCTAACGGCTTTAGCTAATGATTCCAAATCTATATTGAATAGGAGATGTGATAAAGGACATCCTTGTCTTGTAGCAGATTAAGAGTAAAACATTTCAGTTTTCCCCCATTTATTATTATTATTAGCCATTGGGTTGTCATAGATGGCTTTTATCAAATTGAGGAAAAGTCCATCTATTCCAATTTTCTGTAGGGTTTTGAAAATGAATGTTAGACTTTGTTAAAGCTTTTTGTGCATCAATTGTGATGATGACATGGTTTTTATATTTCAGTCTATTAATGTAGTGTATTACATTTATAGATTTTCAAATATTGAACCATTCTTACATCCCTGGGATGAATCCTACTTGGTCATGATGTACGATGTTCTTGATGATTAGGGGTATTCTGTTTGCTAGGATTTTATTGAGGATTTTTGCATCCATGTTCATGAATGAGATTGGCCTATAGTTCTCCTTTTTTGGTTGTGTCCTTCCCTGCTTTTGGAATCAGTATAATACTTGCCTCCAGAAATGATTTTGGGAGGACTGCTTCCTTTTCAATTTCATTGAAGAGTTTGAGGAGAGTAGGAATTATATGTTCTATAAATTTCTTGTAGAATTCAGCTGTGAATCCATCAGGACCTGGACTTTTCTTTGTCGGCCGTCTTTTTATTATGTTTAGTATTTCATTGGCTGTTATTGGCTTAATGAGAGTTGCTATATCTTCTTGGTTCAGTTTTGATAATTTTTGCCTTTCGAGGAATTTGTGCATTTGTTCTGTGTCTTCTATTCTGTGAGCGTAAAGATTCTCGAAGTAGCTATTGATAATCTGAATTTCCTCTGGGTCTGTGGTGATTTCACCCGTTTCATTCTTTATTGCTTGTATTTGAAGTTTTTCTTTCCTCTTTTTGATGATGGTGACTAGGGGCTTATCAACTTTATTTAGTCTTTCAAGGAACCGACTTTTTGATTTGTGGATTCTTTGACCTGTTTTCTTCATCTCAGTTGAATTAATTTCTACTCTTTTTTTTTGTCTTTTTGAGACAGGGTCTCACTATGCAGTTCAGGCTGGCCTTAAGCTCACTTTGTAGCTCAGGCTGGTCTCGAACTCACAACAATCCTAATGTTTATGATATCTTCCCGTCTTTGCCCTTTGGGTTTGGTGTGCTCTTCTTTTTCTAGATGTCAGAGGTGCAGCATTATAGCGTTTATTTGTTTCTGTACTGTTTTCCTAATGTGTGAGTTCATAGCTATGATTTTCCCTCTAAGAACTGCTTTCATCGCGTCCCATAAATTCCAGTAAGTTATGGTTGAATTTTCATTGACTTGTAGATATTGTTGAATTCCTTGTTTAATTTCATCTGTGACCCATTGATTGCTGAGTAGGGTGTTGCTTAATTTCCATGAATTTAGCAGGTTTTTTTGGTTTCTTTTATCGTTCGTTTCCAGTTTCATTGTATTGTGGTCAGATAATATGCATGGCACAATTTTTGTTTTCTTGCATATACTTAAACATGACCTATTGCCTAGTATGTGATTTATTTTAGAAAATGACCCGAGTGCAGCTGAAAAACATGTATATTCAGCTGTGTTTGGATGGAACACTCTGTATATGTCCTCCAGGTCTATTTGTTCCAAGCTCTGGTTCAGTTCTGCTACTTCCTTCCTAATTTTTTATCTGATTGACCTATCTTTTTGAGATAAGTGGATGTTAATGTCTCCTGTTAAGATTGTGTTCTTGGATATCAGGTTTTTCGTGTCTATTAAGATTTGTCTTATAATTGGGTGTTCCTGTGTTTGTTGCATAGATATTTGTTAGTGTTACTGCTTCCTCTTGAATTTTTCCCCTGACCAATATATAGTGGCCTTTTTTTTGTCGTTTGATCCTTCTTGGTTTGAAGTTGAGACTGTCTGAGAACAGAATTGATAATGCTGATTTTTTTTAAGGTGGTAGGGCATGTAACTATTATTTTCCATCCTTTGACTTTGAGCCTATGAATGTCCTTTTGAGTTAAGTGCGTTTCTTGTATACAACATATTGTTGGATTTTGTTTCCTAATCCACTGTGCTAGTCTATTTCTCTTAATTGGTGAATTGAGTCCATTTACATTGATAGTTATAATTGAAATGTATTAACTTTTGATTGTCATGATATTGACCTACTGTTCTTCTTTTTATCCTATGGTTAATTGTTTGTTCTATTTAGTGGGTTCCTGCGATACTCATTCGTGGAGTTGTGCTCATTGTGGTCTCTCTCTAGAACATCTTTCAGAAGCTTGTGTAGGAATGGCTCTGTCATCATGAAATTCTTTACTTGCTCTTTGTTGTGGAAATATTTCACTTCTCCATCAAACTTGAAAGAGAGTTTTGCAGGGTAAAATAGTCTAGGCTTGAATTTGTTTTCATATAGGAGTTGAAGAACTCTGCTCCATGCTCTCCTTACCTTCATGGTTTGTGTAGAGAAGTTGGCCATAATTCTGATGTGTTTTGCTTTGAGAGTGATATGCATTTTCTCTCTAGCAGCTTTCAGTATGTTATTTTTGTGTTGGATTTCTGGGATCTTGACTATTATATGTTTTGGTGTTGGTTGAAGTTATTTGGTATTCTGTATTATTTGATTACCTGAATGTTGGACTGTTTCCTCATATTTGGGAAGTTTTCTGCTATTACTTCTGCCCGTATTCTTTTTATATCATTTGTATCGACTCCATCTTTGTCCCTGATGCCTATTATTCTCATATTGTTCACCTTAGCATTGTCTTGTAGGTGATGGATTATTTTTTCCTGCATCCTCGTTGTTTTTAAGAGATCCTTTCTCACCTTTTCACTAGCTGCTCCAGCATGTTCAAGATCTGATACTCTGTCTTCACTTTCAATCAAATGGTTTCGTAGACTCATGATTGAGATTTTTAGTTCTTATGTATCTGTTTGACTCTGCTTCATGTGTCCTATTTATTTTGTGTATTGCTCATTCCAACAATCTGTCATATTTCTAATCTACTCTATTTTTAATCAATGTCTTCTTTAGAGGTAGCTATTAATTCATTTACTGTAGCATTTTTTCCAAATTGTGCTTGCTCTATTTTTTTTCAGCATTGATTCTCTACTTCAGATGCTATAATTTCAAAGAATTCTTTTTTTTATTTCAGTAATTATTTCTGCTTTGAGTTCCTTTTTGCCTTTCTTGTGTTGTTTCTTTGCTTCTGACGCTGTTAATTCATACATTTCAGCTGAAATAATGTTTTCTGCACTTGTTCTGGGTGGACATTGGGTTTCCCCTATATGTTTCTGGAGTTGATTCATTACTTCAAATGCTATGCATTCAGATATTTCTTTTTTTATTTCAGTCTTTAATTCTAGTCTGAGTTCCTCTGTACCTTTCTGCTGTTGTTCCTTGGCTTCCATCTCTGTTAATTCATTAATTTCAGCTGAGCTCGTGTCCTCTGCACTTATTGGTGGACTTGAGGCCTGAGATTGCATTTTTTTCCTTGTCTTTGTCATTTTGTGTAGCACTGACCTCTAATCTTTTGTGTAGAGTTTGGTGCTGTTATGACCTTAGCGTGTAATGAAATTCGGGTGCCAGTCTATTAAGTTTGAGATTATCCTGTTATTCCTGTCCTGTATGTAGCTGTTGTGTTCAGTTCCTTTTCTCTGCAATATGTCTGGTACAACTGTGAGCCTGTGGTTCCCCTCTGTTAGGTCCCTGCTCCAGGGAACACTGCGGAGTGCAGAAGCTCTCTCACACACTCACCAGACTGGGCGAGGGTGAATTGGGTGCAGGGAGAGTCAAAAAAGTTCTCACTTCTGTGGTGGGCTTGGTGGCAGGGGCTCCAGGGAGTTGTTGGACAGGTCAGTCTGGGGTGTCTCAGGCTAGTCCCTCACTCGCCAGGCTTGGGAGCGGGTACTCCATATATTGCAGAGTGCATGGGGAGAAGCCAAAGGCTCTCCTACAGATTCACCACACACTCACCGAACCGGGCTGTGAAGAGAGTGAGGAAAATTCCCACTGGCTTGGCAGGCTTGTAGGCGGGGGCTCTGAGGAGTTGCTGGGCAACTTGGTCCGGCGTGTCTCAGGCGGGTTGCTTGCTCAGCGTGGTTGGGGTCGGGGTCTCCGGATTTTGCGGATGCAAGGGTGGGAAGCCAAAGGCTCTCCCATACACTCACCGAACTTAGGTGGGCATAAAGTGAGACAAAACTATGGTCAACCAATGAGATTACAAGCACCATTGCTCAGTTAAAATTGATTAAATCCAGTATCTTGTAGCAAGTGGGCATGAACACAGGACAGGGTCTCTTCCTGTTAGGGCTTTGGTTAGTGACTCATTTGGGCTCTTTCAAGGTGATACCTATTTAGAGTATGAATCCCTGATGCCCCTCCCTAAGGAAGTATGTAGCTATATTTGTTTCCTCTTCTGTCTTGAAGTCTGGCCTATATGAGAGTATCTGTCTCTTCTGAGTTGCAAAGTCGCCTTGTCTTCCACCTTGTCTCCTTGAGAGCCTGGTCCTATCAGATTGCCTATAATATTTCTATATAATTCAGCTGCCTACAATACTTGACTTAGCAAGTAAAAATATACGAAGGGTATTTTTTGCAGTACACAACAAGTTAGGGCAGAATCTGCCCTGATGTGGAGAGGTCAATTTGGTGTGCAGCCACTTCTCCTTTGGTGTGAGTGTCTGTCCTCACTGGTCAAGCTGTTTACAGTCACTGTCCTGAAGTTTGTGGTCACAAGCTGGCTCGTCCTCCTTCTGGACACCTCTGTCAGCCATGTGGATACCTGGCTCAGTGGAATATGCACCCAGCAAGGAGAAGACGGGCTGTGTCTCTGTGCATTTCCTCTGTCACTGCTGGGATTGGATATTGCCCAGAGGAGACCAAATTAAAAGGAATTTCAGAGCCTTTATTAATTAGCCATTGATCTATGTGCTCTCCTTTCCACACAAGGCCCAACTCTTTGTTCCCTATCTGCTTTTATAGTTTCTTTGTTGCTGTGGTAACCGGGAAGGAATGTAGTACCCCCTGTATCCTATAGGTGCAGGGTCATGGCACGATGCCATTAGGATATATTGGTGCGAGGTATCAGACAGAGAGATTTATGGCTAAGCATGGGCTAGTAGTCTGTATATTATTGCCCTAAATGGGTTCTGTCTCTCCTTATCTCCTACATGTTTGTGACAGGGCAGGGGAAGCAATGAGGAATGAGGTAATTTAGGCAAGGCTACTTCTATGTAAATACTTCAGCTAGGGGTTGAACTAAATTGAATCTGCCTCAGTCTCTTCTACTTCTAAAAGTGAATAGAGTGTTAAGCTAGATGTCATCCCTTATGCCTCATCAATTCCACCAAGAGTGGTTGAGGCTGATGGAGCAGACTTCTCACAGCCTGCGCCTAGGAACTCCCATTGTCACTTGTGTCTAGATGTCCTCCAAAGCCTCATGCAGTCATAGCTGGAGCTTTTTCAAATGTGGCTGATTCTTAGTGTGTGGTTGATTCATGGTGCAATGCTAGGACTAAAGGTGCTAGGATTTAGGTCACCACTAAACCACTGATTTGTGTGGCACTGCTGTAATCCCAATACCCTGGACATAGTATAAGGGACAGAAAGAGGCTTGTCTTATCCCTGGCTTACGTTTTTGCAACCTTCTGCCTGTTATGAATTGTTTCTTCTCTGTGATAACCCTCTGTCACATCACCCTGCCTTGGAGCCAGCCATTTATGTACTAAAACTTTTACAAAGTTTAATAAGCTAAATCAGCCCTTTCCCCTTTAACTTTGGGTATCAGGTATTTTATCTTAGCAATGACAGAGAAGTAACTAAGACAGATTTTAGTACCAGAGGGACAGGATCATTGCTGTGACTATACCTGATCATGTGATTTAGGAGCTTTTGAAGTTGTCCTGTGGGAAGAGGAAGAGTTAGGAAAGGTTTGGAGTTCGTAGCTGAAGAAGTATAGCTGAAGAAGTATAGCTGTTCCGGTCAGAGCCCAGAAGGCTGATAGAACTGATGCTAGTAAATGTCAGACTTGGGAGGTTTCTGCTGGGAAGAACAACTGTGTTGGCTGTTAGACTCCAGAATATGCATGTGATGGCTTGGCAGAAAGTATGTCTGCATTTCCAGAAACTTATTGAGATTGAGAGTAAGGGGAGAAGATTAACTCCTGCAGAAGAAATTTCAAGGCAATGTAATGTTGAGGCTGTGGTATGGTTGCTATTGGGCCTTTTAGCCGGATTAAAGTTCAGAATCAAAAAAGCAAAGAGCTCAGGATGATGATTTACAATGTAGTGAGTTTGACCAGAAAGGAAGCTCCAGTGAAGTTAAAGCCTGCAAAGGTGAAACAAAAGAAAAATCAGTTGCTGAAAAGACTAGCAAGAAAAAGCCAACTATTTGAGAAGAAGGTAATGGAAAAGATGGCTTAAGGATACCAGCAGGACTCCAGCCTCAGAATTTCAAAGGTGAAATTTTGGTTTGAGAAGAGAGACCCAGAACACTGTGTTCCAGAATGATGGCAGCCCAGACAATTTGTTCTCCAGGATTGGGTTCAAACTGCTCAGCAGTCTGGGCATGTGCCCCTTACACCAAAGAGAGAATGCAAAATGTATGGGGTGAAGAAGGTTTTCAGATTTCTGATTTCAGAAGACCTGGGAGGCCAGCCAGTGTGCCTCTGAGAGGGCAGGCAGTGTGTGAAGCCAGAGGTGCAGTGGAGACCCCAGCAGCTTGGAGAATCTGGGAATGTGAATCTTCTGAGGAAAGCCACAAGTGACATAGGGGAAAGAAACTCCTGACCCAAAAGGTATCTGGGATGCGTTCATGTTCTCTAAAACTGAAGAATGAATTTTAGGAACAATCAGAGGTTAAAAGCAGAATATTTACTGAAGGAAAGAAAGCTTCCGATTATAGATGGACAGAAGGAAGGCTCCTCCCAAGCAGGTTGTTCCCAGGAAACTGTCTCTTCCAGGGATTTTTATAGTGTAAAACCATGTGGTGAGGCGGGTCTAAGGTGGAAACTATGGGAACTTTCTTAGGTGGGATAAAACTGTTGTAGGCAGCTAAATTAAATCGAAATATTATAGGGAGTCAGGCAGGGCCAGGCCTTCAAGGAGACAGCGTGGAGGATGAGATATGCTGCAACTATGAGAGAGACAGGATGCTCCTGCTGTGGGCCAGATCTTCAGACCAAAGGTTGAACAAATGCTTACCTCCCTAAGGATAAGCACCAAATGGATCATCACCTTGAAGAAGCCAGGAAGAGTCACTAATCCAACTGCTACTAGCTGGATACAGGATAAATTCTTGTTCTGTATTCATGACTTGCTTCCCCATTTCATCCTGGACTTAATCAATTTTACCTGAGCAGTGGTGCTTGTAATCTCATTGGTTGACCATAGTTTTGTCCCATCACATGCCCCCCTAAGTGAGTTCCCATGTTCTCCACCTTAGACCTGCATAGTTTTACTCTATAAAAGTCCTTGGAAGAGACAGCTTCCTGGGCACCACCTGCTTGGGGCCCCCCTCCTGTCCCTCTAAGAGCTTTTTCCCCCCAGTATATTCTACTCATAACCTCTGTTTGTTCCTAAACTTCATTGTTTGTTTTTATAGAACACAAACTTGTCCCAGGTACTTTTTAGGGTGGGAGTTTTACTTTTTCCCCTATATGAAAACTATGGTCAAACAAGATTACAAGTGCCATTGCTCATGTAAAATTGATTAAATCCAGTTCAAATGAGGAAGCAAGTCATGTCTCAAACTGGCATGAATATGGACAGGGTGTCTTCAGAATGTTGGGGTTTGGGTTAATTACTCTTCTAAGGTGACTGATACTTATTTAGAATATCAACCCCTGATGCCTATTTCTAGGGAAGTATGTGGTTGTATTTGTTTACTGTTTTGCCCTGAGATCTGGTCCATACAGGGAGTGTCTGTCTTCCAAGTTGCAAAGTCACCTTGCCTTCCATATTGTCTCCTTGAGGGCCTGGCCCTGTCTGACTGCCTATAATATTTCCATCTAATTTAGCTGCCTGCAACACAAGGAGGGAGCAGAACCACCCCGAAAGAGACACCGTCAGAGTTGCAACTAGCAGAAGTGCCGTGGGGCAGAGCCCACTAAGCCCTCTGGAGTTCACTTCTTGCCCCCGATTTCCCTGGATGCTGGACTCAGAGCTTAGGACTGTCTTGGTTACTTTTCCCTCTTTGCTGAGACAAAAATACCTTATTCTCACAATTAAGAAAGGAAAGGATAATGTAGCTCACAGTTTGTGGAGGTTTCAGCCATAAGCACCTGGCTCCAAGGCAGGGTGGCCGGGCACAGGGACAGCAATCCAAGGCAGCAAATGCAGCTGAGAAGGAATCTTTTCCTCCCTTATGCTGTGAGCAAGCTACCTATCCACCCCACCCCCACCCTCTCACCCCCAGGACAGGTGGCACACTGTCACCATAGCCCTGCCCTCCTCTTGCACAGGATGAGAATGTTTACAAAGTAAGGACCATGTCTCTCTGTGGATTTGCTTATTACTTCTAAGAACTTCTCAAGTTGACACAATGTATCAACAATTACAAGGACTTAATGCTGCTTTGCATGATTTTAGACTCGGTTTAGTGCCTTTCCTTTATTCCTTTGTATTGGAAATTTGTATCTTTTGTAATGGAATTATTTATCTTGTGTCATTAAAGGTTGGAATTTTGTTTTGTTTTGTTTTGTTTTGTTTGTTTGTGCCAGGGATTGAACTCAAGACCTTGCTCTTGCAAGGCAAGCATTTATTCGTTTATTCTACTGAGTTATCTCCCCAGCCCTTAATGTTCTTTTTATTTGTATAACTTTCAACTGTAAGAGTGTGTCTTAGATCTCAGAGATTTGGGACTTGGACTTTTCACCAGTACTAAAGCTGTTAAGATTCTTGGATGGGCTAAATGAGTGATATATGTAACTCTTCCAGGGCATTATGTCTGGATGTCCCCTAAAGCCTTATGTAGTCAGAGTTGGGGTTTTTTCAAATTGCTTGAAGTTAGAGTGTGTGACTGATTTATGGTGTATTGCTAGGATTAAGGGTGGGTGATTACTAAATCACCACTGATTGGCACTACCTTAATCCAGCAGAATGGATGCAGTATAAGGGGCAGAAAGAGGCTTATCTTCACTTCTTTGTTTGTTCTTGCAGTCTTGTTATGACCTGGTTCTTTTCTGGCAAACCATTCTTCCTTGGAGCCAGCTGATTATGGACTGAAACCTCTATATACTGAGTTTAATAATCTTTTCCCCCTTTACTTGGGGTTTTGGCTATTTTGTCTCAGCTACCTGAGAAAAGTGAAGGCAGTCACTATTGCTATTCTCACATGTGACCTTGTCTAACTGAACCTTCTGGCTTGATATTTGGCGGATTATTTGATGAGCACTGAATTGTGGATTTGAGGACTCTTCCCCTGAGGATTTGAAGGCTTTGCCGTTGTCCTGTTTGTGTTGCTGCCATCAGACATTCCTGTTCTCTGTGTGCCCCTGAATCCTGACCATAGCATGTGACCTTTCCTCTCCTTCTTAGAAGACCAGAACGTTGGAGGATCTTTTTGCTCTGAAATTGCAGGCGTGTGTGGCTTCATGTGTATTCACTTCCATTTAGCATGGGCAATTAATGGATTGGTTCAGTTTTGTAAGTTATGTCTGTCTGTTTGTCTGTCGGTTGGTCTGTCTGTCTATCTCTCTATCTCTCTATCTATCTATCTATCTATCTATCTATCTATCTATCTATCTATCTATCTATCTATCTATCATCTATCTATCTATCATCTATCTATCTATCATCTATCCATCTATCTATCTATCTATCTATCTATCTATCTATCTATCTATCTATCTATCATCTATGGTATGGTATATGGTCTCACTGCTTAGACTCCTAGTGATTCTCCTGTTTCAACCTCCATAGACCTGGGGTTACAGGTGTGTACCTAGTCTGCACAGCATGCCTGGGGCAGGGCTGGCATGGTATGCAGTACTAGGGATAGAACCTGGGCCATTACACTTGCCAAGCAGGCTATGTCTTTACTTTTTGATGAATTTTCTTAAATTATTTTTTTATTTATTTCATTTTTATTCTAAAACTTTTATTATTTCCATCGTGCATTTCTTAATCTTCTAATGTTTACATTTTTCCAGTTTTTTTCTTTTTCTTTTTTTTTTTTGTGAAACTGGGGATTGAACAGGGAAGCGCTTCCTTGCCAGGGAAGCGCTTATTTCACTGAGCCATCCCCAAAACGCCCCATCTTTTCCAGCTTTAATCCTTTGGACTTTGTTTTATTTTCTTGGAATTTCATCAGTCTTATTTTTCCAATCCTTCTATGGCATTTTTCATTTTTATTATCATGCTTTCGATTTCCAAGAATTACTGGTTCTGTCAGTACTTTTTATTTTATTTTATTTTTTGAAGTCTTTCTTGATTTTACTGGCACCAAAATAGAACAATGGATTGAGCATAATCACTCAGTACTTTTTAAGGCAGAATCTTCATTTCATAGACTTGTATCTTTGAGTTATGAATGATTTTTTTTTCACTTCTCTGACAGTCTGGGCATTTTCTAGCTTGCTCTTTGATCTTCTGGTTTCCACTTTCAGTGCTAGGGTGTTTCTTAGACACCTAGCAATACTAGGCTGCTCTGGTTAAGACTGGAGGAAGAAACAGCGCTATCCAGAGGATCTACATCGTGGGCTGACCGTGAAGTGAAATCTTCATACAATCTGAGCAAATAATTCAGGAAGGATTTCAGGTGACTGCCAGTTCTTTGGTTTGCCTTTAAAAGGATTTAAAGGAAAATGTGTTGTGACACACTACTGTCAAGCTTGTAATGGGGAGTTAGAGGGTTTTTTTTTTTTTTTTTAATTAGGAAAGGATCAGGGTTCCTATAAGACTTGTCTAGGTAGGAGGAGAAGAATCCATAAACACACACCTTCTATCTGAGAATGAGTGTGTTAACAGAGTGCCCAGGAAATAGTTGACTTTAGGGGATACTTTTGTGATAGGATGAAGTGAATTAATTAGAAGGACACTTAGTTCACAGTTGTCTTAGGGGAGCACAGTGAAAAATAAGTCACATGTCACATAAACTCTGCTAGCATTTACCAGTGTAGGAATTCTGAAGTTTCCACTCTAGATATTCTAGTTTTTACTGAAGGTTATTTTTGTGTTGAAGAAATACATGTTTAAGTCATGACACACAAGCCTTTATCTAGTTGAGGCTCTTTATAATCATGAACTCATCGAATCCTACAATAAATCACAGACTGGGATTCGAACACAGTCCAGGTTCCTGCGTGTGCTCTCCTATCATCTGTAAAAGCATTATGAATGTTCTTTCTGTAGGCAGTAAATTATCCATAGCTTTGGTTAATTTGGATGAAAGATAATGAGTAATAAAGATAAAAAGTTTATTCCATTTCCAAAGGCAGAGGTGCTCATGTTTTCTTAGGAAGTTTTAGCTGAGGTGTCTTGACCCTCAGTGGCACTTGTAGATCTCCGCCAGGACTTCCCTCCCTTTTCTGTGCAGGATGACTTCCTAGGGGCTGTGACCCCAGGCGGCTGCTGCTGCACAGCAGCGCTGTCTCTAGGGTGGACGTCTTCTAGCTTACTGTTTGATCTGCAGATTCATTCTTATGTACATGTCCATTTGCTCTGTATATCTTTTGGCTCTAGATTTTACCTATCGCACAGGATTTCATAATCACTCTGTTTCCTTATCAGTTAATTTTTTTTTTTGGAAACAATTTATTGACATGTTAACTACTGTAAAAACTGGAGTGGAAGTAACAGACCAAGTTGTTTCTGTTTCCTTGAGTGTTGGCTTTCTCGATGGCACCTTCCCCCAATCTGGCACCTGCTCCCTGTCATTGTGCCCGGGCTCCACGCTTCTGGATGGCTTGGCAGTGGTTGCTTCAGTCTGTTTTTTGGAAGTGCCTTTTCCAGTGGGTTTCAAGCCAAGGTTAATAAAATTTGCTTTCTAAACTGTTTCGGTGGTAATAACAATTCTGTTTTAATATTGTGTGGAACACTTTTATCTTCCTCATAATCATTAATCTTGACAAATATTGATGGTTCTTCAAATAAGTTTATGGAACAACTTTCTTTTTTTATTAATGTTCTATAAAACTGAGTATGTTACTTATTGCAGATGCAGTACCCTTTATCCAAAATGGTTGAGAAAAGAAAGGTTTTGGATTTGGATTTTGAAATATTTTCAGATAGACAGACATACAGATAGGTAGATACATACATCCCTATATACATTTATGTGAAATACTACTCCTAAACATGAGATTCATTTATATCTCACTACACCAATGTTGCCTAAGTAAAATCTTACATTTTCTTTCTTTTGTACATGCAACAAAGTCAGTGTTCATTGAACCATTTGACCTCTGGTATCATATAAGTACTCAAAATGATGCATGCTTGGAGCATCTTAGATTTCAGATTTTTGGAAAAAAGATATTTTGCCTGTAGTAAATATTCCTTATTTTTGCATCCTTATGTAACTTCTTGCATTCTTTGGCTTTTTATGTTTAAACACAGCACCAGCTCTCTGCCCCATCTTCTTTTCCTCCCCATCTTTCCTTGGTCCAAAGAAAATCACTTTCACGTCCTGGAAATGGGGTATTTAATGTCTAAACCAGAATTCACCACTGTGTTGTTGTGAGTATATATATATATATATATATATATATATATATATATATATATATATATATATTGCTTGTAGTGTTGGTCCCTCCATTGTCTGTCTGTCTTTCTTTCTTTCTTTCTTTCTTTCTTTCTTTCTTTCTTTCTTTCTTTCTTTCTTTCTTTCTTTCTTTCTTTCTTTCTTTCTTTCTTTCATCTGTCTCTGTCTGTCTGTCTGTCTGTCTCTCTCTCTAGTTGGTATAACACAGACTAATCCTCCTGTTTTGAGCCTCCCAGCACCAGAATTTGCAGGTGTGTGCCACCATGCCTGGTCTTGGTGGCAGCTTACTGTACTACCTGGGTGTGGACCCAGAATGGCATGTGGTGCCAGTGATCAAACCCACGTCCCTGTACTTGCCTAACCAGGTGCTTGGTCCCCTGAGCTAACTTGATGGCCCTATGGCTTCTTCATCTTGAAGCATCACATTCTTGGCTGATCCTCAAGCCAGAGCACCGAGGTCCTTATAAACATGTGGATCTTGCTTGTTTGCACTTTTACTGCATTCTGGATTGTATTTCTCTTTGAATGTTTCAGAACCTTTTTTGTGTCTGCTGAGGTGAAGCACAGCTTTCAGAGGCCTGGTGCTGCTGCACCCTCAGTTCTGTGTCTGGCAGCATCTGGGTTCCTCCTTCTCTCCTTGTTGCCCTGAAGGTCTCAGTATCCTAGATGAGGTTTCACCCTTTCTGTAGGACGTTCAGGTCTGGGTAATCATGTCTTCAGTTTGGAGGAATTCTTTCTGTAATCTTATTTCTTAGATTATAAGATTGGAATTATAATTCTTTCCCTAATTTTATTTTTTAGGTTATAATCTTAGTCATGGCCATTTTTTATTTTTTTCTCAAAATCTAGTTGTTTAGAAATGGGAAATTTGGGGTTAAAATATGATTTTCTTAGTTGTGTTTTCTTCCTTATTTCACTACTTTGATTTACGGTCCCTTCTATGAGACTTCCCACTTTCTACAGAATCTAAAGGTTGAATCCCATTTCCCCCTCCATTCCCTGAGACGGTTGGTTGGTGCTCACAGTGGAACATCCTACAGCCTGGGAGAGCTCTTTCTTGCTGGTGGAAGGATGGGCAGGATTTTTGTGCAGCAGTGGTCCTTGGGGAGGTTCCTTCCTCCAGCCTCAGGAGCCTGTGCCTGCACAGGGAGGCCAGCGAACACTTCCAGCACTTACCCACCTGGGTGCCACTTGTGTGGGGACCCACATACATGCTCATTGAGGCAGGGTCCATAGTGTCCCCTCTTCTGTCCCTTCTCTCTCACTATCCCCTCTCTCTTACCAAGATAGCTTTTCTTTTTTCTTCTTTTTTTTTTGAAGTGTTCAGGATAGAATTTAGGGAATTCTCACTACCTCCTTCACTCTTTATTTTTTGCTTTGAGAGTTTTCACCAACTTGCTAACTGCTTGACCCCACCTGCAGCTTATAAGCCTCCTGCCAGAGCCTTGGAGCTGAGTATCACACTTCCGCTGCATGCCTGCACCCCGTGCTGAGGTGGCCGTTACTGAGAACTTCCTAAGGTTCTATTTGTGGACCTGCCCAAGTACTGTGCCTGCTGCTTAGGCTCCCTGTTGCCACTCTAGTCTGCCCTGTCTCTGCCTTACCTTCTGAGTGTATTCTTCCCTGCATCTCCTAGGCTCCTGGCTTCCCATCAGCATGGGTGAGCCTGAGCCATGCCTGCCAGCCCCTTCCACAGTGGTGACAGCCAGTGGAGCTGTGCATCTTCCATTCCATCCTCTCCTCCTCCTGTGGTCATGATGGGTGCTGCTTCTCATTTCTTGAGCTTCTCTATTATCTTCTCTGGCCCTAGAGTTTCTGAGTGGCTCTTTTGAGATGGAGATTTGTTGCAGAAGTCTGGAAGCCAGTCTGGCTGTGACCCCCCTTGTTAGTCTTGGTTCATGTCCATCCTTGACCACTGTAGTAATGTATAGCCCTCAGGAGCTTGCCTCCCTGGGAGCTGACCTGGGTTACCCAGAAAGCACTTGGTACTCTTTCTAGACTCTGGCAAAATTGAATAGCTTTTGTTTTTAAGAACAACTTCTGCTGCCCCATTTCTTGCCAAGAAAAATTGAATTTGTTGTCTTTTATGTCTATTTTATTTCCATTATTTTATCCAACATTTTTTTTCCTCTTCATTTTAAGTCAAACATTTCGTATTTATTCAGATTTCCTTTTTTTCTTTTACAAGGCTTTAAAATCTTAGACAGGCTGCGAGTTACATGGTCTCTTACTTTTCCAGCTTTACATTCTTTGAATGCGCTGTTAACTTGACTATCTACTACATCTTTAGCCAAGCCCATTTGCTCTAACAGTTTTATGTGAATATTTAAAAGATAGTCCTTCTCTTTCACATGCATAAATTGATGAAGTTATTGGTTGAAAATTTTGGCGCCTGTTTTCCAGAACCTGCTCCCAGGTATGTCTTTGCTGTGTTGGCAAGTGACACTTCCAGCAATAATGAGGTCCATGCCTGACACCTAGGTGGTGTCTCTGGGTTCCTTTTGTCCCTCCCTGGGCCATCTGCCCATAACACCTCTGCCGACCCTCGGAACAGCTCCATAGCCTATCTTTTCTCACTGTTGGTATCACTGGAGGATGACTCAGCATGTCATAGCTTGCCTCACCCTCACCAGGCCATTGCCTTTACCCCCCAGTAGCTGACAGGCAGTGCCAAGGAAGAGTTAGGAAAGGAGTAGGATGGGGGCATCTCTGGGCCATGCTCTGCAGGGGCTTGGGACACACTTGGTGTCTTGATGTGGCCTGGAGAGGGCGGGCAGTGGAAGATGGATGTGTACAGGGCAGTGGTGTGATTGGATTTGTCTTTAAGGATTATGGAGAATGCACTGGAATGGTCTCAGGCCTGGCAACAGAGGGCCCTCAGGAAGGTGCAGTTGGAGGGAGCATGGAATGGCTTATGCATGTGTGCGAGACTTCCAGGTCCTCGTCTCAGTCCAAGAAACCAATATTTGCATTCTCAAAGTTATGTTATTGGACTCCCATCAAGTTGATCCCAGTTTACCACTTTCCATGCAACTCATGGTGAAAATGAAGACACTAAATTATATTTTTAATCATCAGGGAGTTGAGGAGTTCTAGGTCTAGCCATGAAGATGGTTTTCTGCAACCAAGAGAGCGACCCATGGCCTCACCCAGTTTTTATTCAATGGGGGAGTGGCTTGAGGAGGATTGACTGAGAATTGTGGGAAGTAGGTGACTACTGTGAGCTGAGCTAGGTGGGTGGCCTACATTTACCTCTGCCATGTGCAGAGAAGATATACAGAGAGAGTAATCAGCATTATATAGTATTTAATGTTTTGGGAAGTCTGGTGCTTCAGCTTTGATGCAGTCTTTCAAGCCCCAGGAAGTCATAGCTTCTATCTCGAGGCTCGATCCCAGCTGGCAGTGTGGAGCATTAGCTCTACCGTCCTGTCTCCACCTGGCTCACATTAAGGAGCAGCAGATTTACCAGGGAAACACACATGCCACCTTCAAAGACTATCACCAGCACCTCAGCTAGGCCAATACATACTGTTTAAGACCAATTGAAGGAAAAACAGAAGTCCTAGCCAGCTCTGTAGATCACAATACAAAGAAATAGGATCAGGCTCAATCAAAATGGAAACAGTCACTCTTCTTTCAAGGAGAGCTGCTCAGGCGGTCCTCCACATGCGTGTACACCCAGTAGGGGAGGATGACTGCGGAGCTTCTGGGAGATGCTGGCAGCAACAGGAGGCTGCTGCACAAGGCTGTGGGCCTGGAGGAGGGGCCGTCAGGTCATCTAGGGGCCTTTGGGGTTAGAGCGGGGGTCCCCTGACTCAGCCCAGTCAGTGACTTGCTGGATAGGCTGGCAGAGACCAGCAGGCTGTGCCCATTTGCCCCACAGAAGCATTAGTAACTGCCGACTACTGAGACATTCGCTCGGCTGGGATGTTCGTGCCAGGAGAGAGGGGTCTTAGTGCCAGTGAAGATGCTGATTGAAGGCCCTGAGGAGCTGCTTGTGACACTGGCGAGGTCCCAACCAAGACCCTCTGAACCTCAGTCGACCCTTCCGGGCCCTGGCTCCTTCTGAGTGTCCCTGCCTGAAGAGAGCCCCTAGAACAGTATTACAGCCTGACTGCCCACACGGCCCACACGGCCTGCACGGCCTTTTTCCTCCAGCTGCACAGGGGCCAAGCCTGCTTTCTCAAACTGACATCACATGTCTTCTTAATCCTACCTTTTCCAAGTAACTTATTTTCTTTTTCTTAATCATTTATACAAGAAAACGCATTCCACAGTATTTGACACGGAATGTAATCAGTGGTGGTTGCCCTTTTTCTCTCCAAATGTTGAATTTTAAGGGTGTCATCATTCTTTTACAGTAGACCTCAAGTCTCCGTGATTAGCAAAGCCTGTCAGAATTGGGTGGTTGATTTGAATCCTCACAACTTTAGCAGTAGGAAAGAAGAGAGTTACAGAATTATTAAATATAAAGACTGGGAAGTACTTTTAAGATCTAAAAAGACTTGAATGTTCTTTAAACTTTGAATTTTATATATTTTTTTAATTTTACATTTTAATATTCCTCCATTTAATATTTAAAGCAGCTGAGGCTCAGAATTGAATAATTGGTGTGAGTCAATGCAGGAAGTGTTTAACAAGCTTAGAAAGATAAAATGTGTACAGTAGGCACTGTTGTACTTTCTCATTTGGTGGGAATGTGGCAGGAATTTTTTAACCACTAGGGAATGCTAAAATATCAACTGATCAGCTGCCATGGAAAAAAATGTTAAAATGATTGTAAGAATTGTGATGATCACATCATTCTTTTTCAGCAAAAGTAAATGACTGGTGAGGTGGTCTAGGGTCGGGGTGGGAGAGAGTTCAGGGTCAGGGATACTAATTTTGATTTGTGACAAGTTTATTCACTAGGTAGTGGTGATCACTGAAAATTGTCCCTATAGAAAAGAAAACTGGGAGCTGGGGAGATGGCTCAGTGGAATAAGTGCTTGCCTGGCAAAGTGCAAGGGCCTGAGTTCAATCCCTAGTTCTATTAAAAAAAAAGAAGAAGGAAGAAGAAGAAGAAGAAGAAGAAGAAGAAGAAGAAGAAGAAGAAGAAGAAGAAGAAGAAGAAGAAGAAGAAGAAGAAGAAGAAGAAGAAAAGGAAAGAAAACTCTTCTTACTTTCTTGAGTTACAGAGTGTAAATGGTGCCAGAAAAATCTATCACTCCCCCCGCTAGTGAGCCAGTCAGTGTAGACTCCTTAAAGGTTCAGGAATAGCTGTGTTTGGTGACTGGTGGGAGGGCAAGGTCCCAGTGGCTCTGCCTCCCCACCCCCCAAAAAGGTACTGTGCAGTTGGGAGGTGGAGGTGGCCTGCGCTAGCCTCAGCCTGAGGCTTGGTAAGAAAATTTTATCCTTGGCCATCCTCACTCTTTCTCTAGTTTGCCATTTAAAATATTAAAATTATAAAATTCTGATTTTTGCTTTCCCTTTGTTCCATGGAACTTTTAAATTTTAAAAATCTGTTTTTCTTTCTTTCTTTCTTTTTTATTATTTTTATTGAAGAACAAGTAGCAATAAGACAGTTTCAAGACAAATTAACAGGACAGATTTGACAAATCAATACGTTGCAAAAAGTTTTCGTAATGTTTCCATGTTGTACAAGGTGCATACATGATATACTTACAGGCATTATTATAGCAGATGTCTCTAATCAGTGAATGAAGAGAGTGCAGCTGTATACCTATCTTATTTCTCTACAGCTGATTTATATCACAGATTCAACAGTTAACATGCTCTACCTGGTTATCTCCCCAGTGTCTGTCCATAGTATTAGAAGCCAAAATAATATCTTGTCCAACCACTACTAGTGCAAATCTTGCTTCTCATAGAATTATGCAGTAGCACGACATATTTATCCTAACTGTACTGTTTATACACACACATCATGATTTGTCCTTTGTATTTCCTGCCCTTTTTTTGTCTAGAACTGTCAAAGATGAGCACTCCAATGTCATTAAAACAATTTAGGTGCCTAAACTCAGCGACACAATCCAACACAGTGCAGCATTCCACAATAATAGTGAGTTTTCTGAAGAAGTAGTTGACTACTCAACCATTTACAGCTCAACTTATTATTATGGCCTCATGTTATATACCTCATTTTCATACTTTTCTGCTGGATGATTAAAACCAAGATAGATCAAGAGCTATCTATACCAAAAGATGTAGTTTTTGTTTTTGATGAGGTCAGTGAAGTCCCCTCAGGGTTTATCTTGTAATTCTGTACCTCACTCTGTAGAACCTTTGTCTGTATCATTCATGTGGATGAATTACAGCCAATGCTTGACCAGTTTGCTCTCTGTGAGAGCCCAAGAGAAACTTTTCCCTCCATGTGACTCTCCTAGGTACACTAGAGATCATCCATCTCTTTCCTCTGTGACTCCATCATCTGCTTGATCAGAAAATTTGGGGCACAACTGAGTTTCATGATGTTACAGTATAGGTTCTCATATGCCCTGAGTCTTCGATCAGGTGGCTGAGAGTGATTGTAGATGCCTGTGCACCTTCTGATCTATTCCATTGATCCACAGGTCTATTTCATTGCCAATACCATCTTGATTTTATCACAATGGCTTTGTAGTATAATTTCAAGTCAGGAATTGTGATGCCTCCTAATTTGTCTTTATTGGCCAAGATTGCCTTTGCTATTCTAGGTCATCTGTGGCTCCAAATAAATTTTAGGAAATATTTCTCTAGGCCTAGGGAGGTATGTTGGTGGCAGTTTGATAGGGTTTGCATTAAATCTATACAGCAATTTTGGGAGTATGGCCATCTTCACGATGCTGGTTCTTCCTATCCAGGAGCATGGAATATCTTTCCATTTTCTGAGATCCTCTATAATCTCTTTTCTTAGGATGTTGTAATTTTCTTTAAAAACATCTTTGACTTCCTTGGTTAAATGAATTCCAAGGTATTTTATTTTCTGCAGTGCTATAGTAAAAGCTATTGTTTCTATTGTTTCCCTTTCCGTGTGGTTGTTATCTGTGTAGAGGATTGCTATTGACTTTTGAGTATTGACTTTGTATCCTGCTATGCTACTGAATTTCCGTTATCAGTTCTAGTAGTTTCTTGATGGAATTTTTGGGGTTTTCCAAGTAAAGTATCATGTCATCTGCAAATAGTGATAATTTAACTTCTTTAACTATTCTTATTCCTTTTATTTCTCCCTCTTTTCTAATGGCTGTTGCTAATGATTGCAAAACTGTATTGAATAGGAGGGATGATAGAAGACATCCTTGTCTTGTACCTAATTTAAGAGTAAAAAATTTCAGTTTTTCTCTATTTAGGATTACATTAGCTTTTGGATTGTCATAGATGGTTTTAATCAAGTTAAGGTAGAGTCCATCTCTTCCTATTTTCTGTAGGACCTTGAACATGAATGAGTGTTGGACTTTGTCAAAGGCTTTCTCTGCATCAATTGAGATGATCATGTGGTATTTAGATTGCAGTCTATTAATATAATGTATTACATTTATAGATTTTCCAATATTAATCCATCCTTGCCTTGCTGGGATGAATCCTACCTGGCCATGGTGTATGATATTCTTGATGATTTGCTGTATTCTATTTGCTAGGATCTTATTTAGGATTTTTGTGTCTATGCTCATGAGGGAGATTGCCCTGTAGCTCTCCTTTTTGTTGTGTCTTTCCTTGCTTTGGAAATCAGTATAATACTTGCCTCTAGAAATGTTTTTGGGAGGACTGCTTCCTTTTTAATTTCATTGCAGAGTTTGAGGAGTGTAGGGATTTTATCTTCTATAAATTTTTTGTAGAGTTCAGCTGTGAATCCATCTGGACCTGGACTTTTCTTTGTCGGTAGGATTTTTATTACATTTTGTATTTCATTGGCTGTTATTGGCTTATTGAGAGTTTTTATTTCTTCTTGATTCAGTTTTAATAATTTGTACCTTTTGAGAAATCTGTCAATTTCTTCTGTGTCTTCTATTCTGTGAGCATAAAGATTCTCGAATTAACTATTGATAATCTCCTATTAAGATTTTGGTCTTAGTTATTTGGTTTTTCCATGTCCATTCAGATTTGCCTTACATATTTGGGTGCTTCCTCTGGGTCTGTGGTGATTTCATCCTTTTCATTCCTTATTGCACGTACTTGAACTTTTCTTTCCTCTTTTTGATGAGGTTGGCTAGAAGGTTATCAACTTTATTTAGTCTTTCAATGAACCAACTTTTTGATTTGTGGATTCTTTTAACTGTTTTCTTCATCTCAATTGAACTAATTTCTGCTCTAATATTTATGATATCTCCCCATTTTTGTGCTCTGGTTTCATTTGCTCTTTTTCTGGATGTCAGAAGTGCAACATTAGGGTGTTTATTTGTTCCTGTTCTGTTTTCCTAATATGTGAGTTCACAGCTATGATTTTCCCTCCAAGAACTGCTTTCATCACATCCCATAAATTCTGGTAAGTTGTGGTTGAATTTTCATTGACTTGTAGATATTGTTGAATTTCTTGTTTAATTTATTCTGTGGCCCATTGATTATGTAGTAGGGTGTTGTTTAATTTCCATGAATTTAGCGGGTTTTTCTGGTTTATTTTGTCATTTAGTTCCAGTTTCATTGCACTGTCGCCAGATAATATGCATAGGATAATTTCTGTTTTCTTGCATATACTTATGCATGACCTGTGGACTAGTATGTGGTCTATTTTGGAAAATGACCCATGTGCAGCTGAAAAACATGTGTATTCAGTTGTGTTTAGGTGGAGCACTCTATAAATGTCCTCCAGGTCCATTTGTTCTAAGCTGTGCTTCAGTTCTGCTACTTTGCTAATTTTTTGTCTGGTTGATCTATCTTTTTGAGATAAGGGGGTGTTAAGGTCTCCTGTTAAGATTTTGGTCTTAGTTATTTGGTTTTTCCATGTCCATTCAGATTTGCCTTACATAGTTGGGTGCTTCTGTGTTTGGTGCATAGATATTTATGTGTGTTACATCTTCCTCTTGAATTTTTCCCCTGACCAATATATACTGGCCTTCTTCATCTCATTTTATCCTTCTTGGTTTGAGTTGAGACTGTCTGAGAACAGAATTGCTACTCCCGCTTTTTTTCTGAGGTGCTGGGGCATGTAGTATTGTTTTCCATCCTTTGAATTTGAGCTTATAAATGTCCTTTTTGTTAAGTGTGTTTCTTGTATATAGCATATTGTTGGATTTTCTTTTCTAATTCACTGTGCCAGTCTATTTCTCTTAATTGGTGAATTGGGTCCATTTACATTGATGGTTATAATTGAAATATGTTGACTTATGTTTGTGATGATATTTACCTGCTGTTTTTTACTCCTTAGTATCCTGTGTTTAATTGTCTGCCCTGTTTAATGGATTCCTTCTGTTTTCATTCGTGGAGTTCTGGTCATTGTGGTTTCTCTCTAGAACATCTTTCAGAGCTTGTGTAGGGATGGCTTTGTCATCATGAGAGTCTTAGTTGTTCTTTTTAATAGAAGTAATTCACTTCTCCATCAACCTTGGAAGAGAGTTTTCCAGGGTATAATAGTCTGGGCTGGAATTTGTTTTCATACAGAACTTGAAGAAATCTGCTCCATGCTCTCCTTGCCTTCATGGTTTATGTAGAGAAGTTGGCTGTCACTTTGATGGGTTTTTCTTGAATGTGATCTGATTCTTCTTTCTAGCAGCTTTCAGTATATTATTTTTGTGTTGGATTTCTGGGATCTTGAGTATTATATGTCTCACTGTGTTTTTAGTTGGGTTGAAGTTATTTGGTGTTCCTTATGCTTTGGTGACCTGAATGTTGGATTGTTTCCTCATATTTGGGAAGTTCTCTGCAATTACTTCTGCCTGTATTCTTTTTATATCATTTGTATTGACTCCTTCATTCTCATTGATACCAATTAATCTCACAGTGTTCATCCTGGCATCATGTTGCAGGTGATGGATTATTTTTTTTTCTGCATTCTCGTTGTTTTTGAGAGATCGTTTCTCACGTTTTCATTAGCTGCACCAGCATCTTCAAGATCTGAAACTCTGTCTTAGCTTTCACTCAAATGGTTCTGTAGACTTATGATTGATATTTTTAGTTCTTCTATATCTCTTTGACTCTGTTTCTTGCGTTCTGTTTCTTTTCTTTATTGCTCATTCAAGGAATCCGTGCAATTTCTGATCTCCTGTATTTTTTTATCCATGTCTTCTTTACAGGTAGTTATTAATTCTTTTACTGCAGAATTTCTTCCAAGTTGGGTTACCTCTGTATATTTCCAGACTTATTTCTGCATTTCAGATGTTATAGTTTCAAAGAATTCTTTTTTCTCAAAGAATTCTTTTTTGATTTCAGAAATTATTTCTGCTTTGAGTTCCTTGTGACCTTTCTGCTGTTGTTTCTTTGCTTCAGATGCTGTTAATTCATACATTTCATCTGGAATAGTGCTCTCTGGGTGAGCGTTGCTTTTTCCCCTCATGTTTGTGCATTTGATTCTTTAATTCAGATGCTATGTTTTCAAACATTTCTTTTTTTATTTCAGGAAATAATCCTCATCTGAGTTCCTCTGTACCTTTCTGCTGCTATTCCTTTGCTTCTGTATCCATTAATTCATTCATTTCAGCTGAGCTAGTGTCCTATGCACTTACTGGTGGACTTGAGGCCTGAGATTGCATTTTTCTCCTTGTCTTTGTCATTTTGTATAGCACTGACCTCTGACCTTTGGGGTAGATCTTTGGTGCAGCTATAACCTTAGCATGTAATGAGATTTGGTTGCCAGTCTATTACATTTGAGATTATCCAGTTATGTCTGTCCTGTATGTAGCTGTTGTGTTCAGTTCCTTTTTGCTACAGCTCCTGTGGCTCCCCTCTGTTGGTTCCTGGCTGAGCTGTGTTGTGTCTGGAACCCTTGGAGAGGTCCTTCTGGAGCGATGAGCCTGGAGCTCTCACTCACTGGCCGAGCTGTGCTGGCTCTAGGGCCCTGGGATCGCTGGGAAAGAGGATTGCTGGGAGAGGTCTCTCTGGCGCCACGGGCCTGGAGCTCTCACTTACCAACCAGAGCTGCTCTGGCTCTTCTTTCTTTCTTTCTTTCTTTCTTTCTTTCTTTCTTTCTTTCTTTCTTTCTTTCTTTCATACAGGATCTCCATACTCAGCTCAAACTCATAGTGATCCTCCCGTCTCAGCCTCCCCAGTTCTAGGATCACAGGCGTGCACTACCATATCCAGTCTTGGTGGCTGGCACAGTAGGCCTGAGGCTCAGGGCCCCACATGGTGTGCATTATTGGGAATCAAACCTGGGTCCTTGAGCTTGCCAGGCAGGTGCTTAGATCACTGAGCTATCTCCCTAGCCTCTCCATAAAAGTTATAAAAGGAAATTTTATACTAGATTCTCAGAAGATTTTCATCTCTCTTGTGTTGTATATTGTGTTTTGGTTTCTTTTTGTTGAACCAGGGTTTGAACTCAGGCCCTTGTGCTTTCCAGGGAAGTGCTTATTCCACTGAGGCGTCTCCCCATCCCCTCTGTACATTTTGGGATATAGTCAGAGTTTGAGGCGGTTTTTTAGTTGCACTTGAGACATTTAAAGTAATACATGTCTTTTATGTTCGAAGTACTATGCATTAATCTTCTTCAAATCCTGGATTTATTCTCTTTAGTTTACATACCTTGCCCAATTCTGAAAGTGCTGAAATACTCCACCATGATCAGATTTTATCATTTTCTCTCTATGTCTACAAGGCTTAACTTCAGTTATTTGAGTTCTGTATTTCTTATTTATATTTTTATGTAACAAATACAATTTTATATTTTTTATGTAACAAACACAATTTTAGCATGGCAAGCACAAGGTCCTGAGTTTAATCCCTGTTACCAAAAGAAAACAAAACAAAACACAGTTACAATTGCATAGGTGAAGAAAGAGGTAGTGTACAACTGTATAGACAAATCACTCTTTTGTAAATGAGATCCTTCCCAATTTTGTCATTGTGATCAGAAACTTAACAGTTTGAAGAGGTGACTGGTTAAGGTGATATGTATGAAAGTTGATAAGAATTACCTCAACATTCTTTTAAAACTTAGAGTAGGGGGGGTGGGGATAGTTCTTTATCATGTGTTAAAACTGCCATCCTACTATAGTAATATAAATAGCATATGATATAAAAAATACAGAAGGAAGCCAACTATAATAGAACAAATTCTAACATTGTAAGAAAATAATATATATTATCTGCTGAATTTTACTTCACTGGGAGCGGGAATGTTTACTTGATAAGATGTTAGCATAATTGTCTGTTTCAAAGAGAACAAATTAGGGTTCTGCAGATGAAAGATCTAAGTAAAAAATGCCACAATGCTAGAAATTTTAGTAGGCAGTGTGATTTTTGAGATGGGGAAGACCTTCACAGACCTGGAAAGAATTGGGGGAATGCATAAAGGAAAATATTGCCATACTTTATAAAGTTAAAAAATACTCTTCCTGGCATAAATTATAAATTATATCATAATACTTTGTCAAATGTATGACAGCTAAGGATTTGCTACTCCCAGAATATAAGCAGGGAAGCAGATAATGCAATAGGGAAGCATGAGGAGGCCACAGACAGGTCATTCAAGAAAGGAAATGTGTGGATAGAACCAAATGGAGCTCTGAAGTGATACACTCAGAGAGCAGACTGGAAGCCTGTCCAGACAGCAGTGAAAAGGAAGTCTGTGTCTTTGTGAGGGACAGGCCACGCTTTCTAAGCACTGGGCTGCTATGGCAGCCAGGCCATGGGGGTGGCTTCCTGTGTGATGCAGGGACCACGGCTTCTCCTTGCCTCTGTCCTTGGAGAGTGCAAGCACACCATGTTTATAAAAAGAATATCTTAGGTTGCATGTATCGATTAGGGAAAACCTTTGTGATTAACTAGAAAAAGAGCAGATTTCAGAGGAATGTATGAAGTGTGCTCACCTTAGAAGCTGTTCTGTGTGGCTGTAGGGGAGCCACGGGGATGCACCCATGGACACATGCTCCTAGATGGACACAAGTGACAGGGTTGGAGGGCAGAGTCACAAATTTTTAATAATTTGTCTTGTTAGAAAAAGATCAGAATATTAAAATTTATTATTATTAAAAACCATCAAACTCTGTCTTAACCCTTCTTATATCTGTTACCTTCTGTAAAATAAGTGTCTTTCTTTTTGCCAGTGCTGGTGCACTGTGATATTTAGAGAAGTGGGAGAACCCCGTGGTGTCCGGGTCTCCTTACTCTTCTACTTAAAATGCTCAGGATGCCTCCAGGGAGGACTCTGCCCTTGCGCTCCGACCTGTCCAGCTCCCCATCTCATGTCTGCAGCTATCATTCTGGCTACTTTCCAGCCCAAATCCAGTTTCTGAGGCTGTTTTGTTTTGCTTGTGCCCACCCAGCGACAGCTGGTGGAAAGAAATCATATAGTCCTACAGTTAGAGACCCTGTGTGTTAGTTGTCTCTCACTTCACCCTCCCCCTCAAAAATGGCTCTTGATCCTATTGTTCCCCTTGTCCACTCTGTCGTTATAGGCCTGTGATATTTCAGTCTTCAGACCTCTGTTGCTACTCCTGTCTCTTTCTGCAGCAAATTTCTGTGCTTGCTCACATGAAAAACAGAGACCATGAAGCACATGCAGTCCTCCTCCTCCTCCTCCTCCTCCTCCTCTCCCTTCTCCTCCTCTTTCCTTATTAAGGCTCACAGGCCTGTGTCTTTGTGAGGATGTGCTCACAGTGCAGCCCCTCCCTGCCATCTCTTGTGTCCCAAAGAGCAAGCCCTTAGGCCTGTGACTCCTGAGCTGGCAGGGCCTTTGACACTTGTCAGACTTCACTGTGTCAGGGACACACGGGCAGATTACAGTCAGAATCCTGGTGTAGGTACTCAGCACTGTGCACTCAACAGAGAGAGATTTTGAGGAGTGATAGGAAAGCGAACTTGCAGATAACACAGATACAGTCTCCACCCTCTCCCCTGGAGCCAGGCGGGAAAGGTAGTCCCTCTTCCCTGAGCATATGGAAGAGTTCTTGCTGGACCCACCAGCTCCACCTGTGTGGTTTTTAAGCAACATTTAGAGGCCTAATTGTCATCCTTTGCTATTTATGGGCTCGGCCACTTTTCTGAAAGCAGAGAAAAGATGAAAGCTTTTCTGTACATTGGTGCTTCTCTAGTGTGTTCTAAGGAAAACTGGCTTACAGTCTGGTTTGCAAAGTAGTAAGTTAGTGTGCTGAGGTGCTGCACACACTGATAAGAGTGGGGAGGAGGGTGGCACTTTGATCACTGTAGCTTGTGAAGAGAAGAGTGGCAGGTCGTATGCCTACAGGGGGGCCCGGAAGTACTTCTCCATCCTTTTTCTGTTTGTTGTTCTGAGAGTCCATATTTTGAAGATGGCGAACAACTATTTTAAAATTAAAGTGATTTTCTGGCTAATGACACCTTGGAGGAAATGGAGATGGCTCAGTGGAAGGGCCTGAGTTCACAAACAGGCAAACAAAAACTATATTGTAAACAGGCCTTGGGGAAATCTGCGCTATGGAAAGCTGAGCTGTGTTATGTCACGGTTCTGTTGGAGGCGACCTGAATTTCTCATTCTGCTCTTGAGTCCCTTTCTCTTGTCCTCTGTTTCCAGTGGCAGCCGACTGGGAGGCCTTGTGACAGTGTCCTGCTTCTTTTTCAATCATGGAGAGGTAGGTGCTCAAAATAACTTCAGAGTCATTCCTGGGAATGCAGATTTCTTGTTCAGTTCCTTTTAAGTTGTATCTGTACTAGCATTTTAAAAATGTCTGTTATTTTGATCTGTATTTACATGTTAGCATTTATTTTCACTTAGGTCTCCATGACCATTTCAAGACCATTTTCTCTCTTGCATGGTACAGTTGGTGGATTCCAAGAAGTAGTGGATCTGTAGTGAAGCTTTATATAATTTCAAAACTATAAATCTAATTTTTATGGATAATATCATTTTTTAAGAAGTGTGATTTGGGGAATTGAACCGAAGGTCTTTGCACTGAGCTACATCCCTAATCCTTGTTTTGTGTTTTGAGATGGAGTTTCATGAATTCATAAGTTGCCAGTCTGGGATTGAACTTGGCAGTCTTCCTACCTCAGCCTCCCAGCGTGCTGGGATTAAAGGCATGTACCACACCCAGCCACAGATTGCCCACCTTTAACTATCCTACAGAGGACATTGTATTATACTTACAGATTTATAAATGTTTTAGGGCTTTCTAAAGATAACAGTGTTACAAGGCTCATGAACCTGGATCCAGGCTGCTGGGTTCAGGTCCTGACTGCCGCTCAGAAGCTGTCCAGCCAGAGCTGTCAGTTTGATCGCTGTGTGCCTCAGTGTTGTCTTTGAAAGTGGAATCTCAGGAGTGTCACAGAGATACATTTTCATCCTTTCTCACATGTATTCCCAGTGATTGCAATATTTGTATGTGTGCGTATCCTACAGTTCTTGAGGAGAAGAGATCATAGACAAACAGTGCCCTTGAATTTTCAAAAATAACCAAGTCACTATGGATATTCATATGGAACACATTAGGATTTTGAATCACAGAAATACATGGCCAAGTGGCCTTATGGTTTACAGCAAAGATGTATGAGGTGACTGGTGTGGTGCGAGTTGGGATGTGGTGGTTTCTCCTGCCTGTGGGATGGTGTGGACTGGGGGGCACTGTGAAGTGTGGTTGCTGTGAGCAGGACTTAAGAAATAAGGGCTGAATAATGGGAGAAAGGGGCATTGTGTGCTAACAGTAAGATGCCGGAGGAAAGGCCCCCTGAACGTTTTGGAGCCAAGATGTAGTCAGAAAGACCACTGTTTGAGAAGCACAAAGGCCCGTTGTATGCCCTCCTTGGACACTGCAGTGGTTAGTTCTGATCTTAAGTTTTTCTTAGAATTTTGCTACTCCTGTGGCACAAGCATCACTTTTTGCAAAGTCTTTTTGGTTTTTAGCAAAGGAATTCAGACAGTTGATTTTTCAGTCTGACAGATTTTTCTTTTTCTTCATTTTTTATTTTTGTATTTTTCAGCTACTTAGTCTTTTAAAGGACCAAGGTCTTTTAAAACTGCTTTCCTAGGTAAACTAAATAGAACTAGAATTAAAATTTTTGTTTTCCTGAAATAGCAAAGTAAATGATTGCATGTATATGTTGTTAACTGTAGCTTTAGGCTAAACAAGTGATCTTTTTGTGTAAAGATGTATATTAAACTTTAGAGCACACACTTTAGAGTGTATTTTAAGCAAAATATTGGTGAGAAAATAAGTAATTGGAAATGTATAATTTTAGATGTGTTTTAACTTTCAGATTATGTGATTTTTTTTTTTAGACTTTACTTTTTTTTTCCTGATATTTAAAAAATATTGCCTAATGCGTAGAATGTTTCATGAGGGGAAGTGTCTAGTCTGGTAATATATTTTCATGTGTGTGGTGAGTTTTTTGTATACCTTCATTCACTAGAATTGCTATTGTTTACTGACAGGTTCCTTACTTTTTTAGAAGAGGAATTTTAATCACCACATTGAATGCTTTATGTTTCCCCAGAAGAGCTGTGGATTTATTTGCCTTGGATTGGATCTAAGATGGTATATTGTATACTTTTTAAAATTTTGTTTGCCGTCAGGAGACTTTACAAGGAAAGGACTGTAAGATGGCATAGCACTAATGGACGACTTAAATTGTTTAAAATAGAGCTTTCAGCTTAGAAAGGGAAATGCTAGAAAGAAAGAAAGAAAGAAAGAAAGAAAGAAAGAAAGAAAGAAAGAAAGAAAGAAAGAAAGAAAGAAAGAAAGGAAGGAAGGGAAATGCTTGCTATCAGGCCCTGTGGGGTGGAGGCTGCGGCCCCTGCGGGCACTGGCGCTTTCCTGCTGAGCACCTCTGCTCTGCTGAGATGCAGCAGTGATGCACCGGGCCACGTCCCCTTGGCACTGCGCTGTGCGTGTGCAGCGCAGGGTGGTGAGCAGTTGGCTCTGTGTTTTATTTCTTTTGTGGGACTAGGAATTGAACCCCAGGCTTCAAATGAAGCTGCAGCCCCAGACCTTCTAAAAAAGGTTTTCATTTTGAGACAGTGTTGCCCACAGTGAGCTCAAACTTGAGATGCTCTTGCCTCAGTCTCCCGAGGCCTAAAATTACCCATATAGGGCCAGTAAGATAGCTCAGGGGACTAAGCACATGCTTAGGCAAGCGCAGGGACTGGGGCTAAATCCTGGGCACCTCATGCCATGCCAGCCCTGCCTCCAGGTGCACTGAGCCAGTGATGGAGTCTGGGTGGGCGTGGTGGCACACGCCTATAATCACAATGCTGGGGAGGCTGAAACAGTAGGATCACTGAGTGTGAGCTGCACAGTGAGACTCTGTACCAAATACATATAAAGTTTTTTGAAAAAAATTAGATTATTCATATATAGAGGATCTTACCATGTTACTGAAAAACATTTAGCTGAAAATAAAGAAAGCTTAAACCAGTGTTGCTGTCTAATTTTGTATTAGATATTCTTGTGAAATAGGATTATTTAGCATTTTCATATTTTAAAAAATATGACTAAGCATGATTGAACTTTCACTCACATGTAGAATAAGCATTTATGCAGAAGTTAGTTTTTAAAGATTTTCCTCTTCTTCCCCTTTCCTGCTTCTTTGCTTGCGTCTTCCTTACTCTCTGCTTTCCTGTGTTACCATGCCTTCGCCTGGGCCATGTGTTCTGTGTCTCCTGCTGCTTGGCTCCTTTGCAGTAACGTGCACCATGTGCTGGGCACTTCTCTCTGCCCCTCTGGTGGGCGAGTGGCTGTCTGATGAGGGATGGAGGAGAGCCATGAGCAGGGAAGGACAGGCAGTAGCTGGAGCTGAAGGGGCAGGTGCTGTTGTCCTCTTTGGTCACTGAGAGAGGTTCACTGGGAGCACATGAGAAGCTGTACCACAGTGACATGATCAAAATGTAAAAGTGTGTGTGCACAGGCTGTTATTTATTCAGGCCATTAATTTGTGTTATCTGTGGATTTTGAAGCTTAAATTAAACCTGTAATAACTCTAAAATTAAAAAGGAGTGAGTGTTCACAATACATGAGAAAACCAGCCTACAGCACCCCTTGCCCTGTCCCTGCTGGATGGCTAGTTTTCTTGCCTGTCACTACCCAGGCTGCTTTTTTCTTCTCCATGTTTTGCTTCTTCCTTGCTAGTAGTGCTTCTCCAGTTCCTAGGCAGAAATACTTCTTTCCTCCCTCTGACCTTGAACAGGTTCTCTCCATCTGTATCTTGTGTACCTCCTTGTCCCCCTCTTGCACCTGATCAACGCCTACCCACCCTGGACAGCTAGATGGTTCAGGTTGTGTTTCTGTTGTGATCTTCATTTGTTATGCAGATCTGAATATGCCTTGGATCATTTTCCTTCAGTTTAAAACTTTTTTTTTTTTTTTTTTTTTTTTTTTTTTTTTTTTTTTTTTTTTTTTTTTTTTTTTTTTTTTTTTTTTTTTTTTTTTTTTT
>PVKA01021537.1:0-38470 GCA_004027165.1 Ctenomys sociabilis | reverse complement strand
TGTACTGTCTATACACACACATCCTGATTTTTTCTTTCTACAACCCTTCCTTTGTCTACACCTGTCAAAAGTGGGCACTCCATTGACATTCAACTACCTTAGGTTCTTGAACTCGACACCACAATCCAACACAGTCCAGCATTCTGCAACCATAGGGAGTTATTCAAAGAAATTGTCGCCCATATCCATTTACAGCTCAGCTTAATATTATGGGCTCACGATGTATACTTCATTTTTATACATTTATGCTTTTCTGCCGTCTTCTTTCTTAGAGGCCATCATTTGTTTCATCCTTAGAGGCCATCATGTTTGGTTTCCCCTTCTTGAATATAGCATTAGGTACTTTCAGGCTAGCATCAACCTTTCTAGGTCCTAAAACTATTATAGGATTGACTCTTTTAGCATTCTGAACTTGGGATTTTTTATATTTTTTAACTTCCAACTTCCATTATACCATGATTCATATTAGTTCTGGTCTCTAGGGCCTCCAGTGTAATAACTAATTAGGTCAATTAAATCTACCAATAAGTGGGAGATTCCTAAAGCAAATATTGCATCAATTTCATAAGCATTTATTAAAGTCAACAAGATAAGCACTTTTTTTTCAAATTTAAGTTATGATTCCATCACAGACAAATTTAAATCCAAAAGAGCAAATCATAATGACACTGTGGACTAGAAATTTCTTACACTGAGGTTTTTTACTCATCACACATATATAAAAATCACACAGGCATAAAATACCAATTCTGGCAACATTTTTGGCTTCTATGCCTAACAGAGCAATTCCATTTGACTAAAAAATCCTCTTCAAGCTTGAATTCTCTTAAGAAATCATTCAAAATTCTCTGGTAAACATTCTGTGGCTTTATGTCTCAAGGGTGGCCTCACTCATTGCATCTGAAGTAAAATGCCATTTTAAAACTATTTGTTCATTGGAAGTGTTTAGCTAAACGTTCACTAAAACCCATACTTCCCCTAATACAAAAAAAATCAACATTTTAATCTATGTTAAGTTCACAGTAAACACTTTTATTTTTGTTGAGTTTTATATATATTCAAATGTCATTGAGGAACAAATGGATGCTGGGAAGCTTAATTATATGTCACTTAAATGGGCACATTTGCGTTTTTTACTCTGCCAATATTTCAGAGAAATTAAAAATACTTTCCTGAGCAGACAAATATACATACTTTTACAAGAGAACTTTCTTTTTCAGACTTCTGAAGTTATAAAGAGCTCTTTTGTGAAAGGGAATGGAAATTTAGCTCAAAGAAATAATAATCATCTCAAGAACGGAACAGATTTACCACTAGCCATGAAAATCGTGCACTTAACAGTTACCATACCTTTTAGTTAATAGATATAATTTATAAATGACAAAAATTGACCTTGTCTTCAGATCACTAAAAAAATTATAGTCATTATAAGCAACATATAATTTTAGCAGAGGGAAATCCTACTTGTATATATTTTCAGCAGTTTGTACCAACTCTATGCTGAACCATTCTAGTTTTGGTTCTAAATAAAATGAACAGATATCTACAGGGTTGTTTTTTTTTTGCAAATCCTGACCACTAATTTTTTTTTTGTCACAAGGTATACACTTTAGTTCTGGGTCATTTATTTGTACACTATTTAGATTTTGCATTCAATTCTGCTTTTCTTTTTCCCTTTTATTCGTTCTTTGGGATGATGTGGTAATAATTCATGAAAGGAAGAAAAGTATAAAAAGAGTCATAGAAAATAACTTAATGCACTAACATTTACATTTTGTTCCAAATGTGTGAAGTGTTAACCTACATAGTGTTTCTGAAATCTAAAGCAGCATCTAATAAAATACACTGAAAATATACTGTTCCATTTATTTTGCTTCCATTTTATTAACAATAATTACAAAGATAATACATTTTAGAGAACAAATTAAAATAGTGACCAAAAAATTTATTTGTATGAATCGTCTCCTTTAGTTATTACCAAAACTATTTCAAGCATCACCTATTATTTTACCTTCCTATTATACTGAGCACTTGAATTGATAATATTTCTTACCAATATGATATTATAGAGATAATTCTCTCTCAAAAGTTTAAGTGTTTTTCTACTTAGCAAACAGTTTATTTTTCATAACAGTGTTGTATTTGACGAATCAGAGACTTCCTTTCCATTACAAAGTCAGAAGCCAGATAATATTAATGATTTGTTGCACATCCACAAGATACACAATTCTTATTACACTTTTGCAAACACACAGAGCCAGGAGAAGCCCAATAACTCCACCATAGCTCAGTTGCCCACAAGTAAGGATGGATCCAATTGTCCATAGAGAAAAGATCATTTTGTCTATGCCAAGGACTTGTTCTTAAATCACAGCATTCCAGAATGTTATAAAAATTGAGAGTATGTAATATCAGAGGATATTAGGGAAAGGAGAGACTATTTTCTAGAGTATATCTTTTAATCTGAATTGTGGATACAAAGCTGTACTCTTTAGAATAAAAATAGCCTACAATAGAAAAAAAAAAAAAAAAAAAAAAAAAAAAAAAAAAAAAAAAAAAAAAAAAAAAAAAAAAAAAAAAAAAAAAAACATTAGCCATAGTTCAGAGACAAAACTCTGAATGGAGCCTAGTGCAGGTTAATGCTTAGAAGATCCTGAAGGGTATGACTGGTTAAGGACTACTGGTTCCAGATATCTTTGCTACCATAGTTCATAACTTCTAAGATGGGACATGTCTAATGAAATGCCTCTGACATTTTCATACTTTGAGTTTTCTGCTTTCTATTACAATATTATGGATGCTTTTGCTCCTGGATATTAGCATTATATATTCCAAATTTTGATTTTTCATATACAAAATTGAGATGAAAATAACATAAACCTCTAAAAATTCAACTGAAAATCAAATGATGTAATATATCTAAATCACTTAGCAAAATGATTGACAAATAATAAAAGCACATTGATGGTTATCAATGTCAGTGGAGGCTTATAGGAGGTTATGATATCTATAATGTTTAAGAAGGATAATGTTTTGGCACTCTTATAATCTATTTGAAGAAATATCCTAATATGGATTCACCAATTTTAATAACACATAGAATATTCAGCGTATACATTTTAATGTCTCATCATATTCCACAGTAAAATCGCCAAATTGAAATTAGTGGCATACACAATATAGAAATATTACTTTATAAATCATAAGGTCATAATGTAGGACAGAAATAACTCATATTCATTGAATATTTGTGTAAAGAACAATTTCACAACAAAATGAATATCCTAATATCTTGGTAATTTTATCATTAACATGACCATTTATAAAATCATAGGTTTATGCAAGAGGGATTAAAATATGTTAATTAGAATTCCACAAAACTTTTTTTCACACATCTTGTAGGATTAATGTGAATTATGTTTGTATCTATGAAATCCAGATCATTTAGAACAATCAGGTATCCAATTAAAGGAGCTTTATTTTTTAAACAGAACTTGATATAAATTCCACAAACTTTATTTACATTTTGTTTAGCTTGAAACTTTTCACAATGATGTGCAATGTGTGAACCTGATCAGTATTTTTATTTTTTTTTAATTTTTCTTTTATTGAAGTACAAATATTAATGAGACAGTTTTAAGATACCTTGACAAGATGGATTTGATAAATTAATACATTGCAAACTGTTTTCATAATGTTTTGGTATCATAGAAGGTGCATACTTACAGACATATTATACTTACAGACATTATTATAGCATATGTCTCTTATCCGTAAATTAAGAGAGTGTAGATATTTACATATCTTTTTATACCTGAATTACATCAAAGATTCAATAATCAATACTTTCTACCTTGTTATTTTCCTAGTGGTTGTCCATAGTACTAGAAGCCGACATAATATCCTGTCCAACCACCATTAGTGTTGATCAGTATTTTTAAATGAATCCTTACAACTGGGTTCAAAAGAACACAGTGGCTTCTTTAGGATGTATCAGAGATACAAGATCAGATGGAAATAACTTGTAGGTAGGTATATTTTAAAATAATAAGATTGAATTAATTTAGTTTATGTCACCCTATCTGGAAGATACTGCTTACCCGATGTTCACTGCTGCAACAATCCTGAACTTCTGCAGTTTACATGCTATGCTTCAGTTACAGACATGGACATACCTACAAGGATCTTAAGGAGTACTTTATGTTTTATTCTTCTGCTCATTTTCTTAAGCATTAGTTCATACTTTATGCCTATTAAAGGAGATAGTGGATAGGTCCAAATATTATTCCTTAAGCTTCAAATATATGTAGATCCTTCCCAAGGCTTCCCAAAGTGGCTGTACACAGTTAATATTTAAATTTTAAATCCTTAGTCTTAAGATAAAACAAGCAGTAATTGAGGGCAAGTATCATTCACTAAAACTCAAGGGAAAATTTACTGTGAAATCCAAATGAAATTCAAAACCATTAATATTACAATCCCCAGGACAATTTAACTTTAAAGAAGAGACAAAGAATATTTTCAAGAAAGTGTCAGGACAAAATTAGATGAGTTCAATGTTATACAGGACATAGGCAGAGTAAAAGATAATGCTCAGATGACATAACCTATGACAATAAGGTTAACTTTCTATTGTAGAAAAGCCTGTTATTTCCTTGCACATAATTATACAATCCAAAGGTTTAAGCTTTTCTTGTGAAAATGTAGGGTAAGAACAAAAGGAGACACAGCTCTTACCATATGGCTCTTAGTAGCAAGATATTTTGGATCACATGAGACAAATACATGATTAGCCAGGCTCTTGGCAGGATATCACCATACATTAAATACTCATAGTCTTCAAGCTCAATTCTCTACGAAGTATAATACAACTGACTTCAAGGAATCTTTGCAGAACTGGTTTATTCAACCATTTACAAATGTTCCTACTACTTATGTGATCAGGTTTATTTTAGGTACAATGAATTCAGTTGTAGAAAACCGTGGTCTCAAACACTGTGATCTTACAGTCTATGAGATAGATAGATAGATAGATAGATAGATAGATAGATAGATAGAGAGAGAGAGAGAGAGAGAGAGAGAGAGAGAGAGTGTTGAAGTAATATGTAACGATTAATACAAGGGGAGAAATGTAGAAACCATGACAACAGAACAGATGGAAGTGTCACTAGAGATATGAAAGATATAGTATGATATATGTAAAATAAATTTGCAAAGAACCATTATACTATGTAGAACAAGTGAAAATAAGGTTTGCCTGGTAAACATGTCAAAACGCATAAGGCAAAGTAAGCAAAAACTAGAAATATACTTTTGATGGGCTACAAAAGTTTACCAAGTCTTTGGGTGAGAGGAGATTAGAAAAGTAATAGGAAGTGATGCTGTAAAAATCAGACTAAGGAGTATGTACTCAAATTTATATGATTTGTCATGGCAGTCCAGCGATAACTTAAAGTCACAGTATAGAGAATATGGAACATTTTGCTAGAGCATCAATTTTACTAGAAAAATGTATAAATATCAGTTATCTAAATATCAGCAACATAAACATTGTGAAATAGAACATAATATTCACATTAACTATAAAGGAAAAATTAGGTAAATGGTAAGATTTTACTTCTGATAACTTCAGTGTCTAAATTTATTTACTACTGCAATTAGGGTATATAAGAGATATATATTTGCTCATGTACCCACATGAGGTTGTTGACTATTTTAGCTGAATAATGCATGCTCATAATACCTAGGAAAGCTAGTTACAGAACATAAAAAAGTTACTTTCCTAAGTATGTTTAATGGGCGGAAAAGCTTTTGACAATTCAGATGTTTAATTTCTTCTAAGAAACTACTTACTTTTAATCTTACTCTATGCATAAAATTTTCTCAGAAAAATTATACACCATTATAATAAATCCATTTTAGTAACAGTCTTTGGCAGAATATTCACACCGAAATATCTGCCGGGGAATAAGAAACCTGGTCAACAGTTCATGGTTATATTCGATAGACATGAACTCTGATTCCTAAGATGACAGTGAGAAACTAGTTGGTACCTGGTAAGGGACACTTATATTAACATCAAAGCTGAGAAAGAAAAACAGAAAATTTAAAGGTCAAACTAAGGTAAAATATTTCCAGAGATGTTTAGTTAGTTACAGCTGCTTAACTCTGCCTTAGCTTGAAGCATCTCTTGACTAAAATAACAAGGAATTTTTAGCTTGGTAAATCTGACACATACAGGTGCCTTCTGAAATGTCTTGCTTTTTTCAAACATCTATGAGATGACAGGCAGGAGGTACAAGATCAATCTGTGACAGCTAACCTCTCCAGATATCTAGATAATGCCAAGAAATGCAAGAGTACATGTTTCAGCTTGCTCTACTCAAATCCACAATGACATTTACTTTTAGTGATAAAATACAGCTTGCCAAAGAGTGCACTTAGCTGGAATCAACTTGGTCAGTACTTCTTAAAGGCACTTCATGAATATTCAAATACAGGGTTGTCTTATTCACCATGGTACAAATTTATATTCAACTACTTTGTTATAAAACCAAAACAAGTGGCATCAAATTGAAAGAAAATGGGCTTTTCCCAATTAAAACAAATATTTATCAAAATATCAATAACTATAATTGATATTTATGAAATTTACTTAATTTCTATTTTCATGGAATAATATTTTGCTGAAATTTAATACAAATACTGTCATATGAAATATGTTACTATTTATAAATTATTAAAAAAGCTGATGTGATAATTAGTTTTAGCAGTCAACTGGATTAAAGAATTTGGACACAGATTGATCTTGTATCTCCTGCCTGTCATCTCATAGATGTTTGAGAAATAATGCTACTAAAGCATTATTTCTAGTCCATGGATCCATTTCTGGTGGTGACTGGTATGGCATTTGTCTGAGGAAATGGAAAGTTCCACTCTCAGTGTAGTGGGACAATTCATTGGCTAGCGTACTACATAAGTCAGAATGGTAAGTTTGGTCTTTCTTTTTCTCATTCTATTTCAACTTCACCAAGACTCTGATAGCCATTCTTTCTAAGAACATCAAAACTGCAGGTCTTTTGGTTCTCTGATTAGAGACTTGCATTAATGTACCCTGGATTTTAAGAACTTTGGCCTCTGCCTAAACTCTGCAAAATAGAGGTACAGCTCAGTGGAATAAGTCCCTCCCTGGAAAGTGCAAGGTTTTGAATTCATTTCCTGAAAACAAAAACCAACAAAACAAAAGCTCCATAGAAAGTTCATGTGTTTCTAACTTGGGCAACTACAGTAGCAATGTTCCTGCAACTCTACCTTTTGGAAAGCCTATCACAAGACTTCTTAGTTGTGTAACTGTGTGATCTGAATTTCCTAATAAATTGTCTCCTATGAATCCCTAGATTAAACCCCATCCTCCTCCCTTCTTTCCTTCCTTCATTTGATCCATCTATACTATAGTCTTTCCCTGGAGAACTCTGATATAACACATAATAAAAAGAATTGATAATTTTCACAGTATATACTTATGTGAATAAGTATTTATGCTTTGAATTTGGAAGATTCATCAAAATCTTCCCACAGTCTCATTGTTATTTAAGCAATGGCTTTTTAAAAATTGACAAACTAAAAATGGAAAATATATAAAAACACTCCTATATCTGAAATCACAACAGTAATTTTAGAACAAGAGATTTTATCAACATCCCCACCCCCAAGCACACTAAGCAAGTGACTGGCCTGAGACATACAGGGCTGACTCGCCTGAAAACTCCCCGGAGACTCTGCCGCCGAGCCTGATGAGTGACTGTGAATTTCTCTGACTCTCGGCATCCTGGTTCAGTGATAGTGAGCTGCGTCTGAGGGAGAGCCTTTTGCTTCTTCTTGTGCATCCTTTGCACCATCCAGAGCCTCAGAGCTACCAGACACACCCCAGCCATGCCTGCCTGGAAAATCCCCAAAGCTCATGGCACCAAGCCCGCCATGAGAGTGAAAACTACAGTGACCCTCCCGGCACTCATTCCACTACCACCGAGGCTGATGAGTGTGAGAGCTTTTGTGATCCCTAGTGCTCCCTGGACCAGGGACCTGACAGAGGGGAACTGTAGGCTCACAGCTGTAGCAGAAGGGCTGCAGCAAAAAGGAACTGAACACAACAGCTAGATCCAGGTCAGGCATAAGTGGATAATCTCAAAGATATTACACTGGCACCAAAATCTCATTATGCACTAAGGTTATAAATGCACCAAAGCTCTACACCAAGTGTCAGAGGTCAGTGCTATACAAAATGACAAGGACAAGGAGAAAAATACAATGTCAAGCCTCGAGTCCACCAATAAGTGCAGAGGACACTAGCTCAGCTGAAATGAAAGAATTAATAGAGATGGAAGCAAAAGAATAACAGCAGAAATGTCTAGAGGAACACAGACCAGAATTAACACCTGAAAAAAAAGAAATATTTAAATACATAGAATCTGAAGTAATTAATCAATTTCCAGAAAAATATTGGGAAAACCCAATTCCCATGTAGAAAAAATGCAGAGAACACTATTCCAACTGAAACGTATGAATTAACAGCATCAGAAGAAAAGAAACAACAGCAGTAAGGTAAAGAGAAACTCAAAGCAAAAATAATTTCTGAAATTAAAAAAAGAAATCTTTGAAATCATAGCATCTGAAGTGGAGAATCAATTCCAGAAATGTACAGAGGAAACCTGATTTGGAAAGGACTCTGTAATAAAAGAATAGCTACCTCTTAAGAACACATTGATAAAAAAAATAGAGGAGATCAGAAATATGACGGATTCCAGGAATGAGCAATTCAGAAAAGAAATAGAACGCATGAAGCAGAATCAAAGAGTTACAGAAGAATTAAAAATATCAATCACGAGTTTAAAAACCTGTTTGAATGAAAGAGAATACAGACTTTCAGATCTTGAGGACGCTGGTGAAGCTACTGAAAAGGTGAGAAAGGATCCCTTGAAAACAACGAGCATGCAGGAAAAAATTAATCCATCACCTGTAAGACGATGCCAGATGAACAATGTGAGATTCATTGACATAAATGAGAATGAAGGAGTCAATACAAATGATATAAAATGAATATGGGCAGAACTAATTGAACAATACTTCCCAAATATGAGGAAACAATCCAACATTCAGGTAACTGAAGCATACAAAACACCAAATAACCTCAACCCAACTAAAAACACACCGAGATATATAATAGTCAAGATCCCAGAAATCCAGCACAAGAATAATACACTGAAAGATGCTAGAGAGAAGAAGTAGACCACATTCAAAGAAAAACCCATCAGAATTACAGCCAACTTCTCTACACAAACCATGAAGGCAAGAAGAGCATGGAGCAGAGTTCTTCAAGTCCTGTGTGAGAACAAATTCCAGCCCAGACTATTATACACTGAAAAACTGTCTTTCAAGTTTGGTGAAGAAGTGAAATACTTCCATGATAAAGAAAAACTAAAGAATTTCATGATGAAAAAACCATCCCTACAAAGACTATTGAATGATATCATAGAGAGAGACCACAATGACCAGAACTCCACGAATGAGAATTCGTGGAACTCACTAGACAGGGCAAACAATAAAACATAGGATTAAAAGGAGAAAACAACAACAATTAAATATCATGACAATCATAAGTCAACACATTTCAATTATAACCATCAATGTAAATGGACTCAATTCACCAACTGAGAGTAATAGATGGGCACAGTGGGTTAGGAAAGAAAATCGAACACTATATTGTATACAAGAAACACACTTAACTCAAAAGGACATTCACAGGCTCAAATTAAAAAGGATGGAAAACAATACTACATGCCCAAGCACCTCAGAAAAAAGCAGGAGTAGCAGTTCTGTTCTCAGACAGTCTCAAATTCAATCGAAGAATGATCAAATGACACAAAGATGGCCACTATCTATTGGTCAGGGGAAAAATTCAAGAGCAAGAGGTAACACTCATAAATATCTATGCACCAAACACAGAAGTACCCAACTATGTAAGACAAATCTTAAGGCACATGAAAAACTTAATTTCTAAGAACACAATCTTAACAGGAGAACTTAATACACCCTTATCTCAAAAAGATAGATCAACCAGACAAAAAATTAGCAAGGAAGTTCAGAACTGAACAAGAGCTTGGAACAAATGGACCTGGTGGACATATACAGAGGGTTCCACCCAACCATAGCTGAATACACATTTTTTCAGCTACACACGGGTCATTTTCCAAAATGGACCACATACTAGTCCAGAGGTCATGCCTAAGTGTATGCAAGAAAACAGAAATTATCCGATGCATATTATCTGACCACAGTGCAATGAAACTGGAAATAAATGACAAAACAAACCAGAAAAACCGCTAAATTAATGGAAATTGAATAGCAGTCTACTCAGAAATCAATGGGTCACAGAAGAAATTCAACAAGAAACACAACAATATCTACAATTCAATGAAAATTCAACCACAAGTTATTGAAATTTATGAGATGCGAAAAAAGCAGTTCTTAGAAGGAAAATCATAGCTATAAACTCACACATTAGGAAAACAGACTTCAAAAAAACACCCTAATGTTGCACCTCCAATATCTAAGAAAGAAGAGCAAACCAATCCCAGGGCCCAAAAAGGGAAGAAATCATAAAGATTAGAGCAGAAATTAATTCCATTCTGATGAAGAAAACAGTTGAAAGAATCCACAAATAAAAAGTTGGTTATTTGAAAGACTAAATAAAGTTGATAAGCCTCTAGACAAACTCATCAAAAAGAGAAAAGAAAAAATTAAAATAAAAGCAATAAGGAATGAAAAGGGTGAAGTCACCACAGACCCAGTGGAAATTCAGAAGATTATCAATAGTTACTTCAAGAATCTTTACGCTCACAAAACGGAAGATACAGAAGAAATGGACAGATTCCTCGAAAAGTAAAAATTACCAAAAGTGAACCACGAAAATATAACAACTCTCATCAAGCAAACAACAGCCAAAAAAAAAAAAAAAAAAAAAAAACGAAACATAATAAAATGCCTGTTGACAAACAAAAGTCCTGATGGATTCATAGCTGAACTCTACAAGAAATTTATAGAAGATATAATTTCTACACTCCTCAAAATCTTCAATGAAATTGAAAAGGAAGTAGCTCTCCCAAAATAATTATGGTGGCAAGTATTATACTGATTCCAAAACGAGGGAAAGACACAATCAAAAAAGGGAACTACAGGTCAATCTCCCTCATCAACATAGATGCAAAAATCCTCATTAAAATCATAGCAAATAGAATATAGCAAATCATCAAGAACATCATACACCATGACCAGGTAGGATTCATCCCAGGGATGCAAGGATGTTTCAATATTTGAAAATCTATAAATGTAGTACACTATATTAATAGACTGAAATATAAAAACCACATGATCATCTCAATTGATGTGGAAAAAGCTTTTGACAAAGTTCAACTCTCATTCATGTTCAAAACCCTACAGCAAATTGGAATAGATGGACTCTACCTCAACTTGATAAAAGCCATCTATTGAACGCAACTGCTAATATAATTCTAAACGGGGAAAAACTGAAATCTTTTACTCTTAGATCAGGTACAATACATGGATGTCCTCTATTACCCCTCCTATTCAATATAGTTTTGCAATCCTTAGCACCAGCCATTATAAAAGTGAGAGAAATAAGAGGAATACAAATAGGTAAATAAGTTAAATTATCACTATTTGCAGATGACATGATACTTTACGTGGAACACCCAAAAAACTTGGACCAAGAGACTACAAGAATTGGTATTGAAATTCAGCTGCATAGCAGAATAGAGTCAGTACTCAAAAGTCAATAGCAGTCCTCTACACAGATAAGAAACACACTGAGTGGGAAACTATAAAAACAATACTTTTTAAAATAGCACCATGGAAATTTAAATACATTGGAATTCACTTAATCAAGGAAGTCAAAGATCTTTTCATGGAAAATTACAACACCTTAAGAAAAGAGATCATGTAGGTTTTCAGAAAAGGGAAAGTTATTCCATGCTCCTGGATAAGAAGAACCAACATGGTGAAGATGGCCTTACTCCCAATATTTTTGCACAGATTTAATGGAATCTCTATCAAACTGCCACCACCATAATTTCCAGACTAAAATTTATATGGAATTTAATATAAATATAATATAAATTTAATATAATATAAATTTAATTTAATATAAATTAATATAAAATTTATGTTTCCAGTTACTAAAATTTATATGGAACCACAAAAACCTAGAATAGCAAAGGCAATTCTGGCTAACTAAGACAAGGTAGGAGGTACCATAATTCATGACTTGAAATTATACTACAAAGCCACTATGATAAAATGAATGTGGTATTGGAAACAAAATACACCAGAAGATCTATGGAACAGATTAGAAGATGCAGAGCCTCTGCAAAAACACTTAGCTACCTGATGTTTGACAATGGGGCCAAACAATCTTAGTGGAAGAAAGATAGCCTCTTTAACAAATGGTGCTGGGCAAACTGGCTTTCTATATGCCAAAAAATAAAACTTGATCCAAGTCTATCACCATGCACTAAGCTAAAGTCAAAATGGATTGAAGATCTAAACATTAAAACAGAAGTACTTGATCTCCTGGAAAAGAAAGTAGGAGGAACTCTTGAAGACATAGAGGTAGGCAAAGAGTTCATGAACAACCATGTAGTCACTCGGGAAACACTTGAATGACTCAACAACTGGGATCTACTCTTCTTGAGGAGTTTCTGCACGTCAAAAGAAATTTTCAATAAAGTGAAAAGACAACCCACAATTTTGAAAAAATCCTAATAAGCAATCAGACAAAGGTCTGATTTCTAGAATATATAAAGCACTAAAATATATTAGGGCCCTCAAATTTAAAGACCCAGTCCAGAAATGGGCATTTGAAATTAATACACACTTCTCAGTGGACAAAATCAAAGAAGCGAATAAATAATTAAAAATTGCTCCACATTCCTAGCCATCCATTAAATGCAAATTAAAGCAGGACCTAGATACCATCTCACTCCAGAAAGAATGGCTATCATAAGGAAATCAACCAACAAAAAATTTTGGAGAGATTGTGGGGAAAAGGGAACGCTTCTCCATTGCTGGTGGGAATGTAGACTGTTACAACCATTGAAGAGATCAGTGTGGTGACTCCTCAAAAGAGTAGTACTGGACATCCCATTCAAGCTGGCTATCCCCCCACTGGGAATTTTCCCAGAAAAACTAAAAATATTATACATAGTGATATGCGTGTAACTATGCTTATAGCAGTACAATTTGTGATAGAAAAATCTTGGAAACAACCAAGATGTCCATTACATGGGGAATGGTTGAAAAAGACATTGTATTTCTATATAATGGAGTATTACTCGTGTGTAAAGAATGATAAACTTGAAGCATTTATATTGAAGTGGATGCTACGTGAACATATACTCGTAAGTGAAATAAACCAGACACACGTGCAAATATCATATAGTCTCCCTAGTATAGTAATTCAAAAGAACAAAATACAAATAGATATGTACAACAACAACTGAAAACAATTGAGGCAGATAGGGGAAACTGAACTGCATATGCTGCAGTGTAGTAATAACCTTTTCTTCTGTTCTTCTGGATGATTAACAACCCAAGTTTACAGATCAAAAATTGGAGAAATAGAAGTGCCGCAAGTTCAGCCATCATTTTCACCCTAGCCTTTCAAGGTCATCGAAGACGCAATATATAGGAGAATCTGTACTGTGACATCATGAAACTTTGCCCCACATTTTATGATCAAGGAAATTATGAAGCCAAAGAGGAAGGCAATGGATGGTCTATAGTGTGCCTTCGGGGAGTCACACGGAGAGCAAACTTTCTCTCAGGTCTGACAGAGAGCAAACTGATTAAGTAATGGCCGTGACTCATCCACATGGATGACACAGACAAGGGATCTACAGAGTGCGGAACATGATTACAAGACAGACCCTGAGAGGACTTGACTGACATCATCAGATGCAAAAGCTACATTTTTTGTTATATAGTTCTTGCTTTATCTTGGTCTTAACGATCCAGCCGAAAGGTATAAAATGAGCTATATAATGTGGTACCATAATAAATTGAGCTGTAAACAACTATAGTCAACAACTTCTTCAGATAACTCAGAATTATTGTGGACTGCTGGACTGTGTTTGATTGTGTCTCCGGGTGGACACACCTATAACGGTTTAAGGAAAATGGAGTGCCCAACTTTTATAGGTCTAGACAAAAACGGGGGATACAAAGGAAGAACCATGATGTGTTTGTATAAACAGCACAGTTAGGATAAATATGTTGTGCTTCTGAATAATTCTATGAGAGGCAAGTTTTGCATTGATAGTGGTTTGACAGGATATTATGTTGGTTTCTAGTACTATGGACAACCAGTAGGAAGATAACAAGGTGGAAAGTATTAATTTTTGAAACTGTGCTATAATTCAGTTTTAAAAAATAAGATAAGTATACAGCTAGATTCCCTTAATTCATTGATTAGAGACATCTGCTATAATAGTGTCTGTAAGTAGAATATCATGTATGCACCTTATATGATAATAAACCAATATAAAAACAGTTTGCAATGTATTAATTATTGAATCTGTCCTGTTAATTTGATTTGAAACTGTCTCATTGCTATTTGTTCTTCAATAAGAGATTTTATAAACAGATATTATTACTATATTTTATAAGTTTTTTTCAGTTGTTACTACTATTTTGTCATCTTTAATAAGACTTTTTTTAACGTTTACTTTAAGATTTTTTAATCTATGTTTTTCCAACTGTTTTATATTTTAATTGTTTTGTACCTTCATTTTGTTCCTTTCAGTTAAATGATATATACTTAATTATGAACATGAAGATGACAACTATATACACTTACATTTAATTTATTAAAATGTTATCCCCATCAAGTTTTTCATATTATTGAATGCAAAGGATTCTTATATAAATAACATGGATCCAATATGAAAGAAACCGTACATTGATGGTTCCTAAAATCTAGTAGTACTTCAAGTGATCACATATGACAAATTCATATATACTCAATTCTACATAAAATACACCTGTAGATCAAATGTTCATAAGGTGCAAATATTCTGTGGACAGTTTACCTCAAAGTTTAAAGGAACATATGGTGTTTTAATTATTTAATGAGTTTATCTTCTAAGAGCTAGATAATCATGCAATTAAGATATTTAAGCATGTTAAATTACTTTGCAAAAACTAAATATATTCCCACAACTAAAGAAACTTATCCATGGCAATAAAATTAGTACTAAAATGAATGATGAGAAGCAAACAAAAGAGAGTAGATAAAGAGTTACATTAGAAATATATAAATGTTTCTCCCACTCACTTGGTAGGGAAGTTAATGGGATATATATTTTTTTCCCTATATGCTACATATTAGTTCTTTAAATTTCTTAACTTTTCTGTATGTTCCCATGTCTTACCTGTATTTCAGAATATAATACACTCAAAGTGTATTTATTTATATGACTGATATTCCTGGAATGTCAAAGTTACTCAAAAGCATCTTGAAAACTTGCTAAACATACAAATTCTTAATGAAATACTTCAAGAGTCTGATATACACAGTTTAGGGTATACACAGCAATCGTCAATGTTAATGAAAACCAGAGAATTATCATGGATCATCTTTGGACTGTCTTTCTTGGCCTTTTGTTAAAAATTTTCTACTGGGAAAGAGCAAGCCAAAATAACTATGAATGCTCAATAGCATTTTGATTCAAATATATCATGGAATATATGATAAAATGCCTCATTTCATAAAGTTTAACATCATCCGTTTCTCTACTTGGGGTATAAACCTCATCCTACTTAGCATATCTGGTCTAACTTCTAGTTGCCCTACTGATATATAATAGATAAGGTAATACTTATCTAGTAGGTAAGGTAACACTGATATCTAGTAGATAAGAGAGTGATGTTGATAAATATTCCACAAAGCAAAAGATGGATAAAATAACATCACAATATCTTGCCTAAAATATCTATAGTGCCAAGCTTGACAAAATGTTTTCTTTTTCAGTACCCTAGTATTAACACTGTTTTTTTTTGTTTTTTTTTTTTTTTTTTTTTTTTTTTTTTTTTTTTTTTTTTTTTTTTCCTTTCGTAGAACCAATATTGAACTCAGGCCCATGTGCTTGCAAGGGGAGCCATCTCCCTGGCGCCTCCATTAGCAATCTTGATCCCATTAAGAACATCTTTCCTACTTTCTTAATAGGATAATATATACACACTTTGCAAACAGCCATCAGTGTTCACTGAGGTGCTTTTTTTTTTTGCTCAACACATATACTTTTACTATTTTAATTATTTCATTCATAAAAACATGATTCTGAGTTGAAAATTATTTTGATATTCATAAAAGTGAATTTTAAAAACCAAGTTATAGTATTTTCCAGATGCAGACATTTTTCAATGTGAAAAGCTAAGCATGGACAGTCTAGGTGGAAAATGAATATATCAAATAACAAATCTGATTCACCCAACCCCAGGCCCTGTAAGTGGGTGAGAGAACTTCTGCTCTGTCCTGCATCAGACTGACTAAGCACAGGCCAGCTTCCTGAGTGAGACCCTTCCCCTCATTCTGGGGACCCTCCTTGCCCCTCCAGAGTCAGCACATCACATCCCACCCAGGCCAGGCCCAGTCAGTGTGCAGGAGAGCTTTCAGTTTCTCTGCACCCACGGGACTTCTCTGGACCCAAACGCAGGCTCACCTCCTGAGTGAGATGCTCTATCATGCCCTTGCTACCACTCCACCCCTCTGGAGAACCCACCCCCAAGACCACGCAGTGCATGAAAACTTCTGCAATGCTCTTGAGACCCCTAGATCCACCCCAAGGCCAGGCATGGCTATTGTGTGGGAGACCTTCTGTGTCCCCTTTTGCCCCTGGGCAAGGGGCACAACAGAGGGGCACCACAGGTTCACTGTTGTGCCAAGAGGAACAACAGGTTCACTTCCAAGGGCTGCAGCAGAAAGGAGCTGAACACAACAGCTAGACCCAAATCAGGCAAAAGTGGATAAAGTCCAACTTAACAGAGCTGTACCAGAATTTCAGTAGGTGCTAAGATTAAAACTGCACCAAAGCTCTACACCAAAGGTCAGAGGTCAGTGCTACATGAAATGATAAAGACAAGGAGCAAAATCTAATCTCAGGCCTAGAGCCCACCCAGAACAAGTACACAGGACAGTAGCTCAGATGAAATGTATGAATTAATAGCATCATATGTAAAGAAACAATAGCAGAAAGGCATAGAGGAAACAGAGCACAATCAATTTCTGAAATAAGAAAATAAATCTCTGAATTCATAGCATCTGAAGTAAAGAATAAAATACGGAAACATATGCAGGAAACCCAATCTGAAAAACTCAGCAATAGAATAATTAATAGCTGCTTCTAAAGAATACATTGATAAAAACAAAGAGGAGATTAGAAAAATGATGGATTATTGAATGAGCAATACAGGAAAGAAATAGGCCACATGAAGCAGTGTCAAAGAGATATAGAGGAACTTAAAATCTCAACCATAAGCCTGAAAAACTGCTTGACTGAAAGTAAAGCAGAGTTTCGGATCTTGAAGCCACAGGTGCAGCCAGCAAAAAGGTAAGGAAGGATCTCATAAAAAGAACTAGGATATAGGAAAAAATAATTCATCACCTTCAAGAAAATGCAAAGATGAACAATGTGAGACTACAACTACTGAAAAATGCTAGAGAAAAGAAGCATGCTTGGGAGGCTGAGACAGGAGGATCGTCAGCAGTCCAAGCTCCATAGCTGTGTAGGGAGACCCTGTACAAAATAAACCAAACAAAATAAACTAAATGAAACATATATATATATATATATATATATATATATATATATATATATATATATATACATATATCAAGTATATTTGGGATATCTAAGGAAGAATAAGACACAGCTTAAAGTTTTGGATTTCAATGTATGTATCCATACTGAATTTTCTGTCACAAAAAATATTACCATAGTACTAGACTTGTTACAGATTAAAAATTACTCTTGGGTCTGATTTTGGGAAGCAATGTAGGATTAATATGGCTCCTTTCAGACCAAAATTCTTAAGAGTTTTGGGTTGCCACATTGATATCCCAGTTCAAGTTATCTGTATACTTCAGCTTGCCAAAAGCAGGATTAAATAATTATTAGCAAAAACTGTGAAAGTGCAGTTATTTGAAAGGGAATGAACTCTCCTTAGTGTATTTGTCTTTATCACTTCCTTAATCTTCTCTCACAATTTCATGCTTGGGGGAAATTTTACACTTTACAAATACTGGAAATAGGGTATGGCAAGATAGCTCAGTGGTATAGAGCACCTATTTAGGCAAGCTTAGGCATGCACACAGGGACTGTGGTTCTATCCCTGGCACAACATGCCACATCAAACCCACCACCAGGGAGGGCTAAGCCAGCCCGAAAGAGAAAAATACTGAGAATTAGGCAAATAGTCATGATTGTTGAGGTATACATACTGACTTTAGTATTTTGTAGCTATGTGATCTTACTAAACTAACATTTTATTCTAAATATTAATTTACTATTTCATAAAAGGGAAATGATAATCTTGAGAAAGTTGTTCTTTCTCAAGAATTTCACAGAATCAGGCATGGAATAAAAGATCATGTTTAGAGGAATGCATTGAAATAATACATTATACTAAGAGTGCCTAACATTTGGTACATAATGGCATTCACTGAATGCTAGAAAAATAAATGGACAAATGAATTAACAAATGGATAAAACAACCAAGCCCAGAAGAAAATTTTGAATGATTTATGGTGGTGTTCTGCCTTTTCCCAGTTCTTGTTTTTGTTCTTGACCTCACACTTCTCCAGAAGTGAAGCCATTGCCAGATCAAGGGCTTTCACATTTTTTGGTATCTTCAGTTGTTTTAACCTACAGATAATAGGTATTTTGAGCCCTACTATCTATAGGTTAATTGGTGATCAATACTTTGATCAACATTCTCTTATCAAGTTCATAATATAAACCATTTCGCTGAATAAGATTTGTTATTTTCTATGTAATGTGAATTTTGGAACTCACTACTATTAAGATTGGGGGAAATTGCAATTAAAGCAACTATTTTACCCAGGATAAATAAACTTTACAAATTTACTCATAATTTACAAGTGCTCTTTACAGTTGACCTTTGTCTCATACATAAAACATTATTGTAAATATAACATATGTGCATACAGTGTCATTCTTCTCATATTAATTCAGCACAAGTCTTATTGCCTTTCTATGTCCAAGAAATTTGCCATTGGTGCAATATGTCCATCACACCTCTAGAGATGACTTATTCATAACTCTCACGAGGTAAATGATTTTTGTCCAACAATGAAGCCTGAAGAATCAAAGACATCCAATTCTAGACAATCTATAATATAAATTAAATACATAAAATATAATAATCATAACATTGGTTGCTATTAAATTTATTTCCTTATTTTGGAAATTACTAAATTATACATACTCTTTTAAAAGAAGCTCCAATATTAGATCAGCAACCAATTTTACGTTGGACCTGCTTTCTGCATTGTGCCTGAGACAGCTGCCAACATCACAGAGGCAACAGCTGCCACAGAAAGCTAAGGACTTAAGGAGTACACAGCAGCAGATCTGCCACCTTCTAAATGGATTACCAAATTGGATCAGGACACATGACTTAAGCATTAGTGAATGAGAGAGAAATGCCTCTGTGTGAGCTAGTCAGATAGCACCCTTCTGACAATAATTGTCATAATTAACTTTGATATGCACCATTGGATAGATGCGTAAAATTTTCCCCAGTGTCCTAACGTATGAAGTCATGGAATCTTATACTTATGGTTGATACTATAAATGAATGTATTATGAAATTTAACATTTTGTAGAAGGTACAATTTTACATTTTAGAAAATCAACTCTTGTGTCAACAATCTAAAAAAGTATGGCCAATGAAACACAGACCTCGATGGCAAGAATCTTATAAGTTGACACACTTCAGCATAGGCTGTTCATAAATTAATCTTTTCTTTAATACATGACCTAGTCAAAGTTCAGTCTCATGTTATCTCTTAAATATTTTACAATTTACTTCTCAGTAACTGTGATGGTGAATGACAATACTTACCATATCCCCTCTACCTGTATTCGATCATTTTTCTGTAAGATGAGAAAAACAGTTTCTTTCCTTTAATATTATTTAAAATTCATGGGAATATGTCGTATCCCAAATGAATATTAACACCTCAAAAACATTCTTTACAAATCTTTTCTTAAACATTATCAAAACAAGAACAGTATCTTCCTCAAGCTGTTTCAAATCTTCATTATTCAAAATTTTATAATAAAATATAATCCATGAAATGCAAATATAAATAAAGATAGAATATTTGATATAGAACTTCTCTCAAATGCTTGGTATTCTCCATTATTGTTTATTGTATTTGTACTTTATATGTTCTTATTTATATATAATGTATAAAATAGAAAAATTTATAATTCCATAATGCCACTAATTAAGAACATTTAAGAGTACAAACCAAATATCCTGTCTTTAAATTACCTCTCAAATATTTCCCCTTCTATGGAACATAGTCAAAAATAAGAATGGTAAATGAATAAAAGACACTATTGGATTCATGTTATGTCATTTTTAATGATTCACAACATCTTTTGTCATTAACTTAAAGTTATAAAAACTGTATGTTAGTAATATCCATGAGCAATAATCTATATTACTTGACATTAACAAACTTCATAATGTTAAAAGTGATTTTAACACTTCTCTCAAATGCTTGGTATTCTCCATTATTGTTTATTCTATTTGTACTTTATATGTTCTTATTTATATATAATGTATAAAATAGAAAAATTTATAATTCCATAATGCCACTAAATAATGCAATAAAATAATGCAATAAAAGGCAACATTTAAGTAGATAATATTTTGGTTCAAACAGGGCAATGTACCAACTGGTTAGTTTTTACTTTTCTCCAAAAGAATTGCTGCCTTCCTCCTCTAAATTACTTTAAGTTAACCATATCACAAAGTATAATTTCCATGCATTGTCTACTGATTTTCTGACTAAAGGAGGACAAATATGGAATGTAAGAGAAATAGCCAAGTCATACAAAATACTTGTTGGTTCTATATATGTCTTATACTGATCACTCAAAATGGATAAAGACAAACCTATGATCTAAAATTATACAGCTTCTAGAAGCAAACAAGGAAATATCTTTGTGGCACTCATCTTGGAAATATTACTTGGATACCACTCCAAAAGTATAGTAAAAAATAAACAAATGAAATTGCATCAAACTGAAGAAAGCTTTTGCACAGCCAATGAAACAATCAAGAGATCAGAAACCCAATAAATCAGTTGTGTGAAATTATTTTCAAATCACACATCTGACAAAAACATATAAATACTAAAAACAACGATGACAGGAATATAATTCAATTCAAAACCAAACAAATGGAATATATATTTTACAAAAATTTGAGGTCAAATGATATGTGAAAATGTGCTCAATATCACTAGTCATAAGGGAAATTTCTATTCAAATGACCATAATTTTAAAAATTAAAGATAGCAAGAATTACTAAGAGAAAAGGAAAACTTTATACACTATTAGGGGAATACACCTTTGTGAGGGTATTTTCAGAAACAGTATGACACTTCCTTGAAAACTGAGAACTGCAGAATTACTCTATGATCCAGGGAGTTTATAATAATATCTTAAAGAGACTGCTCTTATTTCTATGTTCACTTCAGCAGTAGTGAAAATACAAAAGCAACCTATGTGCTCATCAGTGCATTGAATATATGAACAGATAAAGAAAATGTAGTATATGTACTATGCAATACTATACAATCTTAACAAAGCAAAAATCTGTAATTTGTGACAGCATGAATGAAATGGGAGGACATTAAGCTAAGTGCAATAGCCAGCACTGAACAATTACAATTATATGCAGAATTTAAAAAGTCAGAGTCATACAGAGACTAGATAACAAATTACCAGAGGTTGACTAGATCTATAGGTATGAGCCAGGGATCTAGCTCAGCAGCACAATGCCTGCCTAGAAAGTGTGATGTTGTGAGTTAGGTTCCCAATGCCAAAAAGGAAATGGAAGTGTTGAGAAAGGGAAGATGTTCAAAACCTGAGATGTTTTCTTTCTTATTTTCCTTTCCTATCAGTACACATTTCAGTACAAAATGGTTATATATACTATAGGGAATGGCTGCAAGTGTATAGCAATTCAACTCTTTTCCCCATTACTCACTCCCTTTATTTTCGAGCCTCAGATTCAGTTATTTATAAGATCTGATTAGATTAATTACAGAACAGAAAATCTAAGGCAATTGTACTAATTCAAGATAAAATTTAGATACATTGCTTACACTGCTGGATTGTAATATATTTATCTTTTTTCCATATCTTTAATTTCCACATTCTTCATATATGAGAAACCTTGTAATATTTAAGTTTGTGTGTCTGAGTTATTTTGCTTAATTAACATTAGAAATACATTTGCATTCATTTTTTTTAACTCAAATTTGTCCTTCTCTTTGGCAGACTGCTACTCTACTTCTATAAATATCATATTTTCTTTATCCATTTATCTGCTTAGGGGCTTGCATATGCTCTCTCTGTCTTTCCCTCTATCATATATATGTATAAGTGTGTGTGTGTGTGTGTGTGTGTGTGTGTGTGTGTGTGTGTGTGTAGAGAAACCTTATGGAAATAAGAGAAATGAAAGACCTATAATATATACAAAATAACAGACAAATTATGGGAAAAAAGAGAGAAAAGTTAAAATAAACCAGCATGGTCAATATATCTAAAAGCCATGCTGGACTGAATCAGGGGCCAGAAGAGTCACAAAAAGTGTACCTCAACTTAGTACAATTGTCTTAGATATAGAGCTTAGGTTTACATAGACTTCTCTGACAGGTCCCAGGAACTTAACTGACTTAAGTTTCAAACAAGTGATTCACAGTTGGAACCTATATGTGTGCTGGCTGCAGAAGAGATGTGGAGATGTGAGGAAAATAAACAGGATTTCCAGTCCTACTGTGTCAGCCAAACTCACTTCAACAATTACTGGGGTGGTGAAAATTCTATTCAGGGTGTCACCACAACTGTGCAATTTTCCTTTAAGATCACACAAAACTCAGACACTTGGATCAAGAGAAACAGTAGGAAAATAATCCCTAACAGGTCCTGTCTTCCATATATTATAGAGTCATATGCACTGTAATGATATCACAAATATAGCCTGCCAAATATATATTTATCTCTGTCTATGTATATATGTATATGTATATGTATATATATATATATGTGTGTGTGTGTGTGTGTGTGTGTATTATATAGATAGATAGAGATAGATATATACTTCAGCATTTGCTGTGCTAATAAATGTTTGGAATCTCATGGCCAACAGTTGGAGAACCTCTTGGAATTGCAGAGGCAAAGGTAAATTTTATTAATACTGTGATGTTGGGAAAAATTCAGTATTAAAATATTTATAGAAGTTTTTTAATGTAAACATTTTTGGCAGAAATAATTTATATAATGTTAGCACGCTAAAGAAAACATAATGGAGTTCTGCTGCCAAGATAATGAGAACAGTAAAGAATAAACTTACCTAAACATAACAATTTTCAGAGATAATTTCACTATGTTTTATATAATGAATGACAGATTTTAAGATTGTTCCTGTCCAAGAAAACACGCATTTTGATCCAATCATAACTGCTAATCAACCTCAGGAAAAGAACACATAAACTGTTATTATCACCTCTAGTTTGTACGTGTATGTTACGTATTTATAATACCATGTTAGAATTCTGAATTTGAAGAACTATTTCACCATGTATAGAGTAATAGAACTCTAATGAGCTTGAATCCAAGTCTCGGGAAGACTGTTATTTTTGAGTTGACCATCTCCTGAAAATCAGAGGTGTTTTGATAAAGATTTATAACTGGAAACAGAGCAAAGTCAACATCTTGAATGGAGCCCATAATATGATCGGTAACTGATCTGAATATAATTCACAGGTGTTACATGCTCCATGCTTTCGGCCCTTCCATCTGTTCTGCATCATTCTGATTTTGAGTAGTTAGCACTCCAGTCAGTTCATGCTATTCCAATATCCAAAACTGGATACTGTGATCATAGAAACAAACTATCTAGCTCCAGTGAACAAGACTGATACGTCCAGTGGGTACATGATTGTCTATATATGTGCAAATAATTGAGACAGAAATTGTCTGGGATTTTAAATCTTTTATGAGTGAAAAATTCCAAGCATTACAAAAGTAATATTAATTATCAATTACTCTGCTGCAGAACCTAGCATTGGGATACAATTTACAGATAACCTTTTCTGTGGCTAACCAATACTGATTTACACTGTGTCTGAGTGTGAATCTCATTCCAAAGTTTAATCACCTTCTCATGACATAAAAATAAATGAGATCTCATCACCATTCTGTAAAGGATTGAGGATTTCACTTTGGAACAAAAAGGTGAGAAATTAAAGTACATCCTGTCATTTCTACATAATACATAAAAATAAAAGCAATTACTAATGTAGGTCATCAAATTGTCCTGGTTCAAAGGAAAGAAAAAGGGTATCACATCATGATGGGTAAGGTGTGATTGAGATAGAGTTCATGTTAGAGTTTGCATTTACCAAGGTCTTGAATGATGGATGATACTGTAATTTTAAAGATACAGTGACTTTAAGACATAAAATTATGAAAATAAAACTTCTGTTCAAGAAAAGACACAGATACACCTGAAAACAAAAGATATTAACTCACAGAACACTGGACGTGGGTGTGCATAATTTACTTCCAATCAAACAAAGAAAGCATCAGCTCCTGTCCAGGAGCACAATATTGGCTCCATTTGGTGTTATATCACTGAACACTAAAGCAAGAAAATTTAATCCAAAACTGCAGCTAATGCATGTATTGAAAGTTGTAGACCAGTAGATTGGACACCATTAGATTTGATCTTTGGAAAGAGGTATTTATTTCTAGATTCTATAGTTAATACAAATAGGAGGTTTTCCAGAAATTATGTGGCTATACAAGATACTTTTAAGATTTTATCACATAATATAGACTAATGGCAATTATAATAAATAACGGAGAAGGTAGGGCAGTACTAAGTCTGACCTTAAAGACTGTCAATTGAAGTGATGGCTAACAGTGAAGCTACAGTGAAATTAGAATTTTAAAAGCCTTCATATTCATATTAGAATATGAAAGGGCACATCTCTTCCTGATTTATCTCTGGGAATTAAGAGTTACTTCTTCCCGGAACACGCTCATCATGTGAGGCTGAGGGAGAAGAATCATGAGTCCAAGGCAAACATGATCACATAGCTAATTGAAGGCTAGCCTGGACTGCACAGTGAAATGCTGTCACAAGAAAGGCAATTTTAAAAATGAGTTACTTCTTACACCAATAATAATTATTATTATCATATGCATCAAAGAAATCTGAAAGAGGCCTCTGTGAAAAAGAAAGCAGGCTGGCAGGCGTGAGGTCCAGGGTTTGATTCCCAGAAAAAAAAAAAAAAAAACATAGGAAATAGTATATTCATCTTTTCCCATACATACAAGCACACATGCATACACACACACACATACACACACACACACACACACACACACTTGCCAAGGTTGTTGGAAGATATAGACGAGGAATTTCTGAGAAGAAAACAATAGCATACTAAAATGATACTATTTTTAAGTATGTGTAATGACCAAATGCCTTGAAGAAGAATATTTGAAAATATGATTTAAAAAGATGAAAATATTATGTTCTAGGTATTGTGCATACTTAAATCTATACAAAATGTTTAATGGAAATGATTTTAATCAATTAACATTCTTTGCTGAGTTGTACCAAAATGTTCATGTTTTTTCTTCTAATATTTATGAAAATTATATTAATTTGACAATGATGGTATACATGGTTAACAATTACATGCCACAGATTCATATGCTGCTTCAGTGTTTTAACAAATCTTAATTATTCTACCTACCCACTTACCTTTATCTTTGCCTATGTCTATGACTAAGAGTATAATTACTCCTTTAACCAGAACCAAAGTCATGAATAAAATATGATGAGCTATATGTTGGGGACGTTGATGAAATACATGGATAATCTAGGGAAAATAATTATGAGGATATGTGAGACTGGAGTTCTGGTGTCAGACATATGAATTAATAGAGAGGACTAGGTTAACTCACCATGAGAGTGGAGGGAAAAGGAAGATAAATTCAGAAATCAGAATACATGTTTGAGAAGCTAGAATAGATTAAAAGTGTGTAGAACATAGATTATCTTTAATATGAAATCTATAATTGTTGTCAATGGATTGATTACAGCCTTATCAAATTTAGTGGAAAAAATTTCAATTTGCATGTTTTCTGGTGGACATTCTACAATATGGTCTGCTTGTGTGGACAACACTCTGATACTAGACACCGTCAAGAGGAAATCATGGAAAAGCAGCCTTGTTCTGAATGAACAATTTTGCAGGGCATCTTTCTGTCTCCAGAACTGAAATGTCTCATGCAAAAAATACCCAAAGTTTCACCTGACAATTTTGACAATTTATGTTCTGTTGGTGTCAGTAACTTATAGCTAAGTCTAATAACAGAATGCCAAATTGAAATACTATTGAACTTCATATGTACTAGCCAAAAATAAGACAGGAAGACAGAATTTAAGAATTAGTAATCTAAAAAACAATTCAGAGATCCTTAATCGTGTTTCTGTAGAACTTTGTTTATTTATTTATTTGGATTTTTCTAGGGCTGGGGAGGTACCTTAGTAGAATAAGCACTTGCCTGGCAAGCACAGGGTCCTGAGTTCAATACGTGGTACCACAAAGAACAAAATTAGATCTTTCTAAAGGACCAAAGATTTAAGATCAATTAAGTGAGTCAGGTTAACACTGAAGTCATATGAAATTGACTGAAAAGATTGACTGCATATAAGCATTAAGAAATACAGGAGGCTCTGATAGCATGGAACATATAGGAACTTATAGAAGAATTGGGTAATTCAGAAACAAGAAAAAATATTAAAAGAGACATGTCACCCATCATTAATTCACTTAGGTTATGTTTTTTTGGTTTTCTTTTTTGAGAAACCAGGGATTTAACTCAGGCACTTGCACTTGCCAGGGAAGAGCTTCTTCCACTGAGCCATCTCCCCAGCCCGCAGATCATGTTTATAGAATATAATTTAAATGCCAGAGAATACCTTCAGGTGAGGGTAAAGCAGTGTACAATGTATATTTCACATTTTTAAGATGTTTGAATTTGAGCATGAGGAGCCCTATGACAAAGGAAAGTCTAATAGCCAAGTAGCCAGAGCTGCATTGGATGGTAAAGTCAGGGAAAGCCTGAATGGAGAGTGGATATTCCATGAGAAAATAAAACATCCAGATGTCTGTGGGGAAAATGGGCCAATCATTCCAGATGAAGGAAAAAATTAAGTGTAAAAGTCCTGCATTAGGAACATGTTTGGCAAAGTTAGACAAGAAAAATTTAAAACAGCAGTAAACTTGAAGCACAGAAAATGGGGATAGGGTAGGGAAAATGTGCACTGGCAAGTCAAAGAATAATTAAGCTAAATCTTACAGAACAAACATCAGATCGTGGATTTGATTATAGACCTGACATAAACTAATACACATTTTAAAAGGGACTCTCTGGCTGTGGGGTGGAAATCAGACTTGAGGCGGCACAGGTGAAACCTATAGCACTGAAATAATGTAGGATATTATTGTGGTTGCCCATATAATGGTGACTGAGGTTTAGCTTAGGATGAAAATGAGTGAGATATTTTAAAGCAGTGGATCTTAAGGTGGTGTCCAAGGAATAGTAGCATCAGCATCACTTGATATTGACTACAAATGTAACTTCTCAAACCTTTTTAAAACAGACTCTGGGAGTAGAATCCAGAAATCTGTGCGCTCAAGCCCACAGGTGATTCCACTGTATGTTAATGTTTCAGAACTATTGACTGTGATGTAAACATTCTTCAGTTCTAATGTGGATTCTGAATCATGAAGCAACTTAACTTTATCTGTGCATCATATAAGAAATATTGGTCTTTAAATTGGAAAGTCACATTCAAATGAACAATTGGACCATTCCGAAGTTGTCATAATAATTCAAATATGAGGGGTGTAGCCCAAGCATACTTTTGGTAATATAAAAGCCAAATTTCTTGTTCTGAATGCAAGCCAATTTAAGATTCATTTATATTACAGTACATTAGCTTGCTATTTAATAAGGCTTTAACTTAAATTGCCAGCACTCTTTCATGCAAAAAAGTCTAGTTGAATTTAATGATCTCATTATCATTGATAAACAGTTACTTTGCAAATCTTAACACAAGCTATGTCTCTAATTTCTTGAAGACACGTGTTTTTCCCATGATGGGCACCTATATTAACAAAAACTGAGGACCACAAATCAACATGAGTTGCACATAATGAACAGGTGCCATAGTCTACAATGTAAAATTGAGAAGTGACAAAGAGCTTGAATATTTTGAGCAGCTATTTGGGACTGAAAGCATAATCAGTCACAACAGAAACTTGAAAAGCAAGAAAATTCTAGAAAGCTAGCTACCATAAATAAGTCCAGTGGGGAAAGCCTCCTTGATATGATGTTCTACATTTCCACTTGTGATTATATTTGAAATATATTTCAAAGAATCCCTTCACTGGAATAAAATATCTGAGGATATGTAATAAAATATTTAATCTTAATATAAATATAACTTATTTTAAAATGTATATTTAGTTATACATGTGTCATATATATTGGAAATGACTAAATATATGACACATGTCATATATATTGGAAATGACATTATACTGGGATATTTTTTACTTCATAGGCTAAGAGGGATACAGGTACAGTAACGCTTGTCTTGTCATAGAACTACCCACAAGATAATAGTTTTCAGAGGGCAGAATAGACTCTATTCTGATTGCAATGGCACTCTTTACTTAGTATATTCAGAAGAAAAGACACTCAATGGAAAATACATTTCTCTTCACACATAATTGATTTTCTCAAGAAAGAAATAAAAGGAAAATAAAACCAACTGATACATGAGTTCTGTAATTTGAACTTCTGTCTAATGTGGACAGGGTAATCTCAAGTATTAGTGTCAGCTTTTCATTTTCTACCACATTTATTGGAAAAGTGGTTAAACCCATGCTTTTATACTGATATATATGACTATATTTTTTTATTTAAAGAAAATGAAACATTTCTTAAAGACATTAAAATAGAGAATTTCAAAACAAGATACAGAATCATCAATGGTTGTTATATGGCATATTGTTATTTTTAATGTAGTTTTTAATCTACCAGATACAGCCACTCAAACCCGATTTTAAAAAATAGCATTAACTGTTTCCTTCAATAAATAAGTAGAAGTTAATGATACAGTTATCTGAGATATCTTGTGTGTGTGTTATGAGCAATTCCTTTCACTTTCACAATATCTATTGTACCATTCAGAATTTGTTTACTCTTTTAGTTTCTTACACTAGGAGAATATTTTGAAGTCTAATTGACACACTGTTGAATAGAAACAGTGAAAGGAAGTACTAGATAACTGCAGAATCTCTACAAATCACAAACTTGTCTCTCTCGCATGTTACCATACTTTATCATAATTTCGATTGTTTCTCTGAAAGAATATTTGAAGTTTCACGTCGACATCAAACATAAACAGGATGCCATGATATTGTACAGGTCAATTTTTCATGTTAAGATACATGCCTACTGGTGTTTATGTCTTATACTTTAAGTCATTTGCTGCAAATAAAACTATGTCCTTTTTTCTCAACTCATGCTTCTCTTGCAGTTAATACAGTGTGAATATATGTGAATATATATTCTTACTCTCACATGCTCGATATTTAAAGGAGTTCAGCTAACACAGTGAGTTAACTAGAAACCTGCAAATGATACTATGGAAATAATGTGAAAAGTATTGCAGCATCTGTTTTAGACATGAAGAAATTCAGATTCAGATATCTTACTTGCATGTCCTCTACCATGTAGAACTGAGATTAGATTTCATGTTTGAGATTGAACATTACAGATACTTTCATTTTTCAGTGTTGCTTCTATTCTTCATTTCACACAGCATAAATTTATATAACATAAATTCTCAAGATAAGTAATAATCTGTAATGATCATTTGTCTATATATTCACATAACAAAAAAATAAACTCAGTATTTAAACTAAGGAAATTCTAGATAAAATAAATAGCAAAAACCCCTACTATCTGGGACTATACAGTTAGAAGATGAAAAATGATAATCTAGAACAGCACATGGTAAATTCCAAAAGAAACACAATTATGGTATGGAAGGTATAAAAAAAGGATTGAAATAAATATTGACCTGGAGTGCTGGACAACCAGGGAGGAAACCTTGGCAGTCTCCTATTAGTATGGCTTTCTGTCAGTGCTGTATACTCGTGATTCAGTTTCTATGTACTTTTCTGTTAAAATCTCACTCTTGGGACATTCTGAGGCTTATTCTCTAGCACAATAGGGGAATATATAGAAATGCTTCAAAGTTTTACATTTCCTACCAAATTGAATAATACTAGCCACATTTAAAGAAGGAGCAAACTTAAGTTTTTTAATTTTATTTAAAGACAATGAAAGATAGTAAAAAAAAGAACTTAGAAATGATACAAGGACCAGCCAGACACCTCAGCTGACTAAAGAACTTGATTAAGCAGATGCAGGCACCAAGGTTTGATTCCTGGTGTGTTGTGCTGGTCCCATACCCAGGGTGCAATGAGACAGCGATTGAGACTGGGCCTGGTAGTGTGTGCCTGTAATCCCAGCACTTGGGAGGCTGAAAACATGAGGATCACTATGAGTCCATTCTATGTAGGGAGACCCTGCAGACTCTGCTGTAAATATAAAAAAGAAAGAAAAAGAAATTATACAGACGTTTACTATATAAAATAATATGAATTCAATAGTTTGTTATATTGCAAAATGTTGTTTTCAAAGATTACCAGGTATAAGCATGCAAAATTGATTTAAAAAGCTAGAAGAAATTAAAAGGAAGAAAAAATTTTAAACATTAACTACTCCTTTCAGTATGCCAGCGAAAACTATTAGTGTAATTATTCAAGCTCTCATGTATATACACATAAATATATATTTTTCCAAAAAAGGGAAAACTTTAAAGTGTGTATTATGCTCTTGAGAATCATATGGCATCAGGGTGAAATATCTTGGGTCTCTTTTTCTTGATCCTGATTTTATCACTTTACTACTACAGGTAGAGAAAACAGAAAACATAAAAAAAATAGATTCCAAGAAAGGAACTGAATGCATAAGTTGCCTTATTTTTACTGGTGAATAGGACAAGAAAGTTAGAGTGCAGTTGTCCAAACGATACTGATCACATACATATATAAATTTATTTCTGATGGTCTATGGAAATAAACATTTAATACTTTAATGCATTTTGTCTCCTTTTTTCAACTGTTTGTACATTTTGTCTTCATTTTTAGTTTTTCACATAATTTTATTGAGACACAAACAGCAATGAGACAGTTTCAAATCCAATTAATATGACAGTTTCAATAATAAATACATTGCATGTTCTTGTCTTAGTGGTCATTCAAACAAATATTACTAGCACAAATCTCTCCATTCATTGAATTAAGAGAATGTAGCCATATAGCTATCCTATATATTTCAAATACACAGATACAAAATGGTCATTCATTTGTATTCCCATTTTTGGTTAGTTTTGTCATTTAAATATTATAGGTGTGTGAATTCAGCAAAATATTCCAAAATAGTCCAGTACCTCATGACAGTAGTAGGTTTTCCATAAGACTGGGAATGTCAGAGTTGTTGACTTGAGCCATTCACAGCTCAGCATAATAATATGGCTTTACTTTTTACACTTTGTATTTATATTTTATTCTGCTGGATGGTTACAACCAAGATAAAGCAAGACTTACATAACAAGCAATGTAACTTTTGTATCTGATAAGGTCAGTCAAATCACCTTAGGATTTATCCTGTAAACCTGTAACACAGCTTGTAGATCATTTGTCATTGTCAGCCATATGAATGAGTCACGGCCATTGCTTTATTAATTTGCTCTCTATGAGAGCCTGAGAGAATGTTTTCCCTCCATGTGACTCTCCTTAGGCACACTTTACATCACTGATCAATTTCCTCTCTGGCCCTATAATCTTCTTGATCAGAAAATTTGGGACACAACTGAGTTACATGATGCTATGGTACAGGTTCTGCTATGACCTGAGTCTTCACTGACCTGGAAAGCCTAGGGACAAAATGTTGGCTGTCCTTGCAGCCCTCATTTTTCTCTAATTTTGGATTTGCAAACCTAGGTGGGTATCCTCTGGAAATGAAGTTTATGGTTATTACCCTAAAACCTAGGCTGTTGAGCTTAACCTCACTATTTGTCTGAGTATCAAATATCTGAGGCATAACATGGAACACATATTTTACATCAAGTATTGATATGTGAAAATTTAAGTCCCTACAGCATATGAAGAAAAATAAATTGAAAAAATAAATATATTTAAAAATAGGAATAAACAATTACATATTTTTTACACAGAGGTTTAGAAATATAACCATATGCAGCATTGTAGCAGGGCAATCTGGCAACACTCCATTTTCTGTCTCCTGCCTTCATTCAAAAACTCCTTCCATTTTCTTTCTTCTTTTTTTTTTTCTTTTGAGGAACCAGTGATTGAACTCAGGCCCTTATGCTTGCCAGGGAAGTGCATATTGCACAGAACCATCTCTCTGGCCCCTTTCTTTTTAAACAAACATCTACCTGAGAGACAGTACAGCACCAACCAGCATGTCGTGGCAAGCAGCACATATTCAGAAGATCAGAATGACAGGCAAACAAGCATGATCCTACTATTTTACAAATTGCCATCTTCAGTGCAACTGCTTAGTTTGCAGGTATCATCATATATAGTTAGTCAAGGTAAGAATCCTACCAATTAATTGCTAGCTTTGAAAAACTTCTGAAGATTCTCAGGATCATTGCCTTACCCATCTTGTACATATTAGTGTATATCTTTACCCCTGCCATGTTTCCTAGCTTTTCTCCTTGCCTTGTTTTCATTGTCTAATCCTCAAGCTCTTGCTTTCCTTTTAATTGTGTTATACCTTTCTATTTGTATTTCTTCTTTTGAGTTCTTATACAAGGGAGACTATATGATGTTTACACATGTGGCTCAGGTTTATTTCACTTTTTAGTATATCTTCAAGTGACATCCACTTAAATATGAAGTCTTTGAATTTATCATTCTTTAGAGCTGAGTAGTACTTCAAAAATTCCACCTCCTTTTCATCCATTCCGCAAGTGATGGGCAACTTTGTTGTTTCCAAGGTTTGGCTATTACAAATTGTGCTTCTATAAACATAGGTACACACATATCACTATGATATGATGTTTTCAAATCCTGTGGGAAAATTCCTGGTAGGGGAATAGTTGCTTTGAATGGGATTTCCAGTCCTAGAATTTTAATGCGTCTTCACGTTGGTTTCCATAATGGTTTTATCAGTTTACATTCCCACCAGAAGTGCAGAAAGGTTTCTTTTTCCCCACAGCCTCTCCAATATTTCTTGTTGATTGATTTCTCTGATAGCCATTCTTCATGATGTGAGATGGTAACTCAGTGTTGTTTTAATTTGAATTTCTTGGGTGGCTAGTAATATGGAGCATATTTTTATATTTATTTTCTTAATTTCATCCTCTGAGAAGTGTGTGTTCAACTCAGATGACATTTCTACATTAAGTCTTTAAATTTTGGGGCCTGAATATTTTTCTGTTCTTCATAAATTTCAGAGAGCAGACCTTTGTCACAGTGCTTGTTTGTCAAGACTTCTACCAAAATTGTGGGTTGTCTTTTTACTTTGCTGGTAATTTCTTTGGATGTGATAAAACTTCTCAATAAGAGGAGGTCCCAGTTGCTAATTATTTCAACTGTTAGCTGTGCAATTTGATTTATTTCATGAGCTCTTTGCTGTCCCCTATGTCTTCAAGATTTCCTCCTATTTTCTCTTCTAGGACATTTAGTATTTCTGTTTTAATATTTAGAAGTTTAATCCATTTTGACTTTAGCTTAGAGCATGATGGTAGACCTGGGTTGAGTTTTAGTTTTCAAATGTAGAGAGCCAATTTTTCAAGCACTATTTGTGAAAGAGACTGTCTTTCTTCCAGTGAGTATGTTTGGCCCTTTTTTGAAACATAGGGAGGCTAAGTGTGTTGTGAAAGGATTCTGTGTCTTTTAGTCTATAACACTGATTTTCAAGTCTATTTCATTTCTATACCATGCCAGTTTTTATCACCATAGCCTTGTAGTATAATTTCAAGTTAGGAATTGTAATGCCTCCTGTCTTGTCTTTGTTGACCAGGATTGCCTTCACTATTCTAGATCTTTTCCGGTTCCAAATAAATTTTAGGAATGAATTTTTGAGGACTGTAAGGTATGTTGGAAATAGTTTGATAGAGACTGAATTGAATTGGCACAGAAATTTTGGGAATATATTCATCTGCACTATCTTGGATCTTCCTATCCAGGAGCAGGGAACAGCTTTCCATTTTTTGAAATCCTCTACAATCTCTTCTTTCAGACTATTGTAAATTTCCTTGAAAATATCTTTGACATATTTACTTAGATTAATTCCAAGTTATTTCATTTTCCTCAATGTTATTGTAAAATGTATTATTTTATTTTATTATTTATTTTGTCACAACTGGGGATTGATCCCTGGACCTTGCTCTTGCCAGGGAAGTGCTTATTCCGCTGAGCCATATCCCCTGACCAAAGATATGATTTCTATAATTTCCCTCTCAATATGTTTATTATCTGTGCGGAGGAATGCTACCGACTTTAGGGTATGACTTTGTATTCTGTTTTGCTACTGAATTTGTGTATAAATTCTACTAGTTTCTTGGTGGAGTCTTTTGGGTCTTCCAAGTAAAGTATCATGCCATGTGCAAATAATGAGAATTTAAATTCTTCTTTACCTATCATTATTCCTTTTCGTTCTCTCTCTTGTCTGATGGCTCTACCTAATGATTTCAGAAATGTATTAGGAGTGGTGGTAGAGGACATACTTATCTTGTATAAGATCTGAGAGTAAATGATTTCAGTTTTTCCCCATTTAGAATGATATTAGCCATTGGGTTGTCATAAATGGCTTTTATCACATTGAAGTAGAAGCAAGCTTTCTATTCCAATTTTCTGTAGGACTTTGAACATGAATGAGTGTTAGACTTTGTCAAAAGCTTTTTCTGCATGAATTGTGATGATCATGTGGTTTTTAGATTTTTTTTCTATCCATATATTGTATTACATTTATAGATTTTCAAATATTGAACCATTCTTATATCCTTGGAATGAATCAAACCTGGTCATGGTGTATGATCTTCTTGTTGATTTGCTGTATTCTGTTTGCTAGGATTTCATTGAGGATTTTTGCATTCATGTTCATGAGCAAGATTAGCCTGTAGTTCTTTTTTTTAGTTGCATCTTTCCCTGGTCTTGGATTCAGTATAATACTTGCCTCCAGAAATGATTTTGGGAGATTTTCATCCTTTTCAATTTCACTGAAGAGTTTGATCAATATAGGAATTATATCTTCTGTAAATTTCTTGTAGAATTCAGCTGTGAATTCAACAAGACCTGGAATTTTCTTTGTCGGTAGGTTATTACATTTCTTATTTTCTTGGCTGTTATTGCGTTAGTGAGAGTGGTTACATCTTCTTGAGTCAGTTTTGGTAATTTGTACCTTTCTAGGAATCTGTCCAATTCATCTGAGCCTTCTAATGTGTGAGAGTAAAGGTTCTTAAAATAGCTATTCACAGTGTTTTGAATTTCCACTGGATCTGTGTTAGTTACATCCTTTTCATTCCTTTTTGCTTTTATTTGAATTTTTTCTTCCATGTTTTTATGAGGTTGGCTAGGGGTTTGTCAATTTTATTTAATCATTCAAAGTACCAACTTTTTGATTCATTAATTCTTTGAAATTTTTTCTTTGTCTCAATTGAATTAATTTCTGCTCTATTCTTTATGACTTCTTCCTGTCTTTGGGCTCTGAGTTTTGGTTGCTCTTCCTTTTCTAGATGTTGGAGGTACAGAATTAGGATGTTTATTTGTTCCATTTCTGTTTTCCTAATGTGTTAGTTCAGAGCTATACCTTCCCCTTTGAGAACTGCTTTCATCACATCTCATAAATTCCAATAAGTTGTGCTGGAATTTTTATTGAATTTTAGATATTGTTGAATTTCTTGTTTTATTTCGTCTCTGACCCATTGATTGCTGAGTAGGGTGTTTTCATGTATTTAGGGAGTTTTACTGGTTTCTTTTGTAATTTACTTCCAGTTTCACTGCACTGTGGTCAGATAATATGAAGTGGATAATTTGTTTTCTTGCATATAATTAAGCACGATCTATGGATTAGTATATTGTCTATTTTAGAAAACGACACATGTGCCACGCTAAGAAGTGTGTATTCAGCTGTAGCTGGGTGGAACACTTTGTTTATTTCCACGAAGTCCATTTGTTCCAAGCTCTGGTTCAGTTCTGCTATTTCTTTGCTAATTTTTTGTCTGGTTGACCTATATTTTTGGGATAAGGTGATGTTTAGGTCTCCAGTTAAGATTGTGGTATTAGATATTAGATATCTCATGTCTATTAAGGTTTGTCTTATATAGTTGGGCGCTCCCGTGTTTGGTGTGTATACATCTATAACTGTTAACTCTTCATCTTGAATTTTTCCCCTAGTCAATATATAGTGGCCTTCTTTATTTCATTTGATCATTCTTGAATTTGAGTCTATCTGAAAACAGGATTGTTACCTCTGCTTTTTCTGAAATGCTGTGTGGTGTAGTATTGTTTTCAATCTTTTGACTTTCAGACTATGGATTTTTTTATGAGTTTCATGTGTTTCTTGTGTACAGCATATTGTTGGATTTTATTTCCTAATCCACTATAGGCCTCTATTTCTTTTGGTTGGTGAACTGAATCTATTTATATTGATGGTTTTAATTGAGATGTAATGACTTACGATTGACAAGCTATTTACCTGTTGTTGTTTACTTATTTTTTAATCCTGTGTTTAATTGTATTTACTCAGTTCCTTCTGTTCTCATTCATGGTGTTATGATCATTTTTGGTCTCTCTCAAACTTCTTTCAGTAGCCTGTGTAGGGTTAACTTTGTCACCATGAAATTCTTTAGGTGTTCTTTCTCATGGAAGTATTCCACTTCTCCATTAAAGTTGGAAGAAAATTTTGCAGGGTATAGTAGTCTAGGCTGGAATTTGTTTCCATAGAGGACATGTTTCATGCTCCTCTTGCCTTCATGGTTTGTGAAGATAAGTCTGCTGTAATTCTGATGGGTTTTTCTTTAAATGTGATCTGTTTATTTTCTCTGGAAGCTTTCACTATATTACTTTTGTGCTGAATTTCTGGGATCTTGACTATTATATAACTCAGTATGTTTTTCGTTGGGTTGAAGTTTTTGGCGTTCTGTACGGTTTGGTAACCTGAATGTCAGATTGGTTCCTCATATGTGGGAAGTTTTCTGCTATTACTTCTGCCCATATTCTTTTTATATCATTGGTATTGAGTCCTTCTTTGTAATTGATGACTATTAGTTTCACACTGTTCATCTTTGCAACATCGTGCAGGTGATGAATAATTTTTCCTGCACCTTAGTTGTTTTTAAGAGTTCTTTTCTCAGCTCTTCACTACCTGCATCAATGTCTTCATGATATGAGACTGCAACTTCACTTTCATTCAAATGGTTTTGCAAGCTTGTAATTGAGGTTTGAAGTTCCTCTATATCTCTTTGACTCTGCTTCATGAGATGTATTTCTTTACTTTGTTGCTTATACAAGAATCCATCATTAAGAATGATAAGTTTGAAGCATTTATACTGAAGTGGATGCTACTTGAACATATACTCATAAGTGAAACAAACCAGACACACATGTATAAATATTGTATAGTCTCCCTAGTATGAGAAGCGAAATGCAGAAATACAAAAGATAACGTACAACAACTAAAATCAATCGAGTCAGATAAGGCAAAGCGAATGGCATATGCTGCAGGATACTAATCAACTTTTCTTCTGGATGGTTAACAACCTAAGATCACACGTCAGAGTTGGAGAAATAGAAGAGTCACAAGGCCAGCCAACATTTTGGCCCTAGCCTTTCAAGGTCAGCGAAGACTCAGGACATCGGAAAACCTGTACTGCAACA